>ML682040.1:17909473-17941024 GCA_007922195.1 Podocnemis expansa | reverse complement strand
TGTGTGTGTGTGTGTGTGTGTGTGTGTGTGTGTGTGTGTGTGTGTGTCAACAATTCTCTACTTGGTTTTCTGAGTCCAGAGCCAGTCTGTTCTTGAGCTACCGAAAGATGAGGAGGGAAACACAGAAGAGACCATTGTAGAAGTATGTTAAGATGCGTAACAGGAATCATATGAGTAGTCTAGGGTATAAAGTATTGTGCAAGATTTCATCTGTAGTGTTATTGGAGGCAAGAGGCAGACTACCAGAACTGTTGGGCTCAAAAACATGCTCTACCAGACTACAATATCAAAAAAAAAAAAATTCATCCAGATGTTTCACAATGCTGAACACTGGATCAGCTACAAAACTTACTTCAGATTGACACAGGACAGGACAAAAGCACACTGATGACAGCCATCCTGTCAAAATTCATTAAGCAAAGACTTACCCATTTCACTACAGATAACATTGATATAAATGAATGTACAATTGATGGGCAAAACATATTTCATGCCACACAGCATGCAGCCTGGCAGAGAAGACTCGCATTCCATCTAATACTGCAGTTCACTGAGCCAACAAATCATACTACTTTGTTCCAAATACAATGGCCACCATTTTTCTAGAAAGTGTCCCAGATGGTACAGATGAACCAAAAGTCAATAAGCTATGCTGGCAGAATTGTTTAATGAACACACCTGATTGCTTTGAGATGCATAGGAGATGGTCTTGTCTTTCAAATGTCCATCTGAATATCCAAACTCTGGCTCCAAGGCTATGTCTACACTAGCCACAGGAAGTTTGGACTGTTAGTTGGAACTAAGAAGTTTGAGGTTAGTTCGAACTTACCTCGGGTTAGTTGGAACTAACCTCAGGCTTATAAGTTTAAACTAACCACACGTTCTAGTTCAAACTAACGCTTAGTTCGAACTAGAATACATGATTAGTTCAAACTAACCAGCTTAGTTTGAACTTCTTAAATTCAAACTAAGCACTAGTCTGTGGTTACATCACGCCTAGTTTGAACTAAAATTTAAACAAAGCGCTGAAGTCTGGACTAACCCCCAGCACTAAAGTTTGAACTAAGCATTCCTTTGTTTGAACTAAGAAATTTCTTAGTTCAAACTAAACAAAACCTAGTGTGGCCATGGGCTAAATTAGTCTGGATTAAGCCTCCATACTCTGGGCTAACTTGCCAGTGTAGAGATAGCTCAAGAGTCTTACACTATGTCTAGACTAGCAAATTAGTTTGGATTAAGGAGGTTTAATTGCCACCTGTCTGCACTAGGCTTTGACTAGTTCAAACTAAAAAAAAAAAATTATTTCAAGCTAAGCAAAGCTTAGTTTGAACTAGTTGATTCGAATGGTAAATTCAAACTGACTGGTTAGTTGGAACTTATTTCAAACTTTAGTTGGAACTAGCATGATCTAGTTATGCTAGTTCAAACTAAATAAATTCAAACTAGAGGTTAGTTCAAATTAACCATTTTTCTTTAGTTCAAACTAACTTTTAGTTAGTTCGACCTAGAAGAAGCACAGCCAGTTCAAATGAAAAAAATTTGATTAGTTTGAACAAATTTCAAACTGCTTAGTTTGGACTAAGCAAGTATGAACTAAGAGGTTAGATGTAGACATAGCCATAATGAAAAACAACAATAGTTCTCCATTATCTACATGACTACACACCTATCATTCAGTCCCCAGCTTAAGTTGATATACTGAACACTAATGTGAAAAGACTTTCATAAGTCTCTATGGAAGATAATATGTAACATGAAGTTTTACCTGTTGATCAAATACTCATCCCTGAACTGATGGAGCAAATAAACTGTACTAGAATATAAAGATACCTGGATTCCATGCTTAGGCAGTCTACATGTATCAGTAAACTTTTCTAGAAGTGCTGGGGCAGCATACAAAGGATTCTGGATTAACGAGTATGTGGACTAAAATTGGAATTTTAGGTAGATGAATAATTGAACATATAATTACTCATGAAAATTATACAAAAGCTACTTGTGATCAGAAGCTCATTTTAAAGGCAATGTGGAAACCTTTGTTCCTGAAACTTTTGGCTATGTACAGCAACATGACAAGAAAATCAAAAGACAGCCCCTGGATTTTCGCAAAATTTGATGCTGTGGAAGATCTTCAAGTGTCTGATGATGTGGGATTTCCTCCCATGAAAGCTCATGCAATAATAAATTTCTTAGTCTCTGGAAGTGCCACCTGACTTTTTGAATAGCCTAGAGTCTATTCTGTCATCAACAAATTTCTGTGACAATATGGCATCATCTGAGCTGAGTCACATTGATAACAATCTCAATTTCCAGTACACAGATATAGCATGCATCTTCTTACTCTTCACCGCTGGATAGAATTCAAGATTTTCATCTCTATGGCTCCCAAAGAATACCTTCATTCTTTTACAGATGTAACCACATAAATTATGCTTGAGGGGTTCTGCATACCTAGAAGTGAGCCAGCTCTCTCTGGAGGTTTTTGAAGAGGTCCATAGAGTTAGTTGGGTGGTGAATGAATGTGTGGTTGGAACCTATCAAGGAGATCTGGATGACTCCTTACTCATAAAAGAAAAGGCAGAATTATAGGTATTAGAAGAATGACCTCAGCACTCACCAGATGGGCTCTCTCCTATAACCTATCTCCCCAGACTGCAGCCCACATCAGAAAATTGTTCATTCTGGGACTTGAGGACCAAATAACTTGTAATGATATCAGCCTGATTGCACTATGATCTTGTTGACGAAAATAAAGCATCAATAGCACTTCGAAAGTTCAGATTTTGGAGTAGTGAGTCAACCTTCACCACACTGCAAACTTCACTTTAAAATGTGAAATATTCACCATTCAATTTGATAATTTTTTTTTCAGATTCACCACATTCAAATAATGAGAGAAAACTTGTTACCCTTTCCTCCTCTCCCCTCAAAAATGCCTCCCATCTCTTATTTTATAGAACCTGTTCCAGTTTAGAGGAAGCTGAGAAAGGCCCTGCCTCCCTGAGCAGACCATCAAGGGCTCTGAAAAGAAGGGTGAGATCAAGAGTAGGATGTGGTGCTCAGGTGTTTGTTGTTTTCTAGATGAGCCATAAATGTTTTCTTTACACCACGGCAAAAATAAGAGAACCACAAATAATTGCATTTGAATAATGTCCAATAGGATTAGCATCAGTCAGTGATATGCTTTGATGACAATTGAGTATTAATGGTATAATCAGTGTATATCTAATATAAAAGAACTTGACATGGGCTGAGAGTTATAGCATAAGGGCCATATTTTGCAGCACTTATGCATGAAAGTGCTCCCACTAAAGTCATTGGGATTGCTTGAGTCATGGCTACTTGATGTGAGTTAACAGGAAAGAAACTGGCCCTAAGTAATGTCAGAACATTCTTCAAAAAGCAGAGACATTTACCCATGTTGAGTAGAACATTCATCTGCAGACACCCTAAACATTGACTGCACAGGAAAGGCACTACAGAAAACAGTAAGGTTGAAAGAATTTTCCCCAAACTGAAGCTTGAAATACTGTTTTTAACATGCTATTGCATGATCCTTTCATCTTGCAACACTGAAGAATGACACATGTTTAGATCAGAGCTCATTCCATCTGTAGCATGGCCAACCACCACAGTAAGTGGAGTCGGCCTACTTGCCAGGAAGACATGCCCTTAATGTACACTGCCTTCTAACCCCTCAGGCAAGGTAAGGCAGAACAAAAATCAAGTTTATAGCCTTCAGCCTCTCAGGTAGGGCAAGGGAGGGCACTAGCAAAGTCTGTAGCCTCCAGAGTCTTTGGCCTTCCAATCTGTCCAGCAGGGTAAGGCAACACAATCAAGAGTCTTTGGTCTCTCAACCCCTCAGGAAGGGTAAGGCAACACAGTCACAGCACCCAGAAGGTGATGGAGAGGGCGGGGAACATAGACTCACCCACTCCACTGTGTTCTAGCCCAGGGCCCTAAAAGTGGCAGAACAGTGTGCCACTAGGTCAGCAGGATTCCTGCCAAATCACGCTGCCCCCCAAAACAGCTGGGCAATTGCCTGCTGTCCCTGGGCTACTTCTTTGCATTTCTTATCCAGGCTACCAGGGTCCCATAGTCCTCTTTATCTTCTGGATAAATGGCCAGCAGGAGCCTGGTCAAGCTTCCACTATCTTTAGGTGTGGAAGGTCTGGTAGTCCCTCTGGTCCATCCACCAGCAGTAATTCTTCCAAATCACAGGGACTGAACGCCATTGGATCCCTTGGGGCCTCAGCAGAGGGTAACTCCTCCAAGTCACAGGGTTCCTCTGTGGTCTGTCCCCCCGTCTGGTTCTCCAGCACCCCTGCAGAAGGCAACTCCTCTAAGTCCTCTCCTTGGGGAAAATATAGGTCAGGGCCTGCCTCCTTGTTTCACCAGGGTTCCTCTGGTACCACAGGAAGGATCTCAGGCCTCTCTGCAGGCTGGCGCTCCAGTAGCCAGTCAGTCCATCTCCTGGCTCCTCATGTGAGTCCCTGGTCCGCCTTTTTATCTAGTCCCCCTTCCCCCTGGCTCCGCCCTTGGGTTCCCAGGCCAGGTCCCATGCGGGAGGCTTCTCTGCCCAGCAGGGGGTGTGGGAGTTTCTTGGTGCCCTGTGCTGGGTGTGGCAGCCTCTGCGGGCTCGGCAACCTCTCTCAGCTACACTGTCATGGTCCAATTTCTCCTTTTGCTGAATAATACAGCAAAGTCACACAGCCAGACCCTGGATCAAACTATGGCCTTTTGTGCTGCTCTGAAAATGGGCCTTGCTATGGGTGTAACCAGGCAGCTGACAGCAGCTATGCCAGGACTTTCTGCCAGTCTCTTCAGTCCCCATCATAGATGGGGAGCTTGTATGGGGCATGCCAACCTAGAAAAGTTCCTAGGTGTAACATGCTGCACTCTTGTGATCCATCTCAGCGTAATGGGCTTTTGACAACCATTACAAAATGACATCATTTAGTGTAGTCCTTTGGCTGCTATGAGATGGGGATGGCCAATATTTCTCTTATTAATTAATTATGTTTATTACAGTCATTCCCAATAGCCACCTGAGAACGGGGTGGCATTATGCTAGGTGCTGTATAAAAACAAAGTTGTTAGTCTCTGTCTCAAACAGCATGCAATCTAAATAGACAGGACAAACACAGGCAAGGGAGCAGGGACTACACGAAATTCCCTGTTACAGTTATTTCCATGGCAACAAACTATGTCAGCAATAGAATTATGATTTCACTGTGTGATCAAGCTCAAGGACACTCAGAGCAGAAAAGAAGTAAGCTCTTTCTAAAACATATATCTCCCATTTTAAGCAGAGATGCTGAAGAACACTGCCAGAGTTCATTCCTTCCAATATAAATGCTCACTTTTTTACAAGTTACTTTGCAAACATGGTAAAAGTAATTGTTTCCATTTTTCAATAGTCCTGGAAGTTATTGATTTTTTTTTTTTGTAAATATCTGCTTGCTTGCCTCTGAAACAAACATACCCAGTTCTGTGTATTTGCAGCACACTTATATAATACGTCATACCCCAGGCTTCACATCAACAGCCTTGGCAAAGGCAAATGCTGTGGGGTGCTTTTTCAGAAGTTGGAAGAGCTACATTTGGGGCCACAGATCTCAGCTCCCATTTAGCTACCTGTACTCAGATTTTCAAATGTGCTCAGCACCACAAGCATCGCTGCCCACGGGAAGGACACAGGCCCCAGCCCTGGCCCCACCCCCTGCCAGCAGGCCATGGCCCCCCAGGCGGCTGAGCCCCAGATCCCCGGCTGGGAATGGGGCTGGAGCGGCCGCCACTGCCACAGGTGGCTGGGCCCCAGACCTCTGGCCCAATCAGGCCGGAGACTGGGAGAGGCAGGCCCCCCACCTCCAGACCCAGGGCACTGGCACCAGGATTCGGGGCATGGACCCCGTGTGCCCAGCGCCAGCAACACCCCTGTTCAGCACACAACCGCTTCCACTTTTCTCAATCTGATCATTTCACTTAGCTGCCTAATTGGAAGCTGGGCCTTTTGGAAAATCTGCTCACTTTGTGATTTAAATGGAAGCTGCTGAGGATTGGATTCCTCTGAAAAAAAACTGACTTGTGGGCTAAGCCAATCTCTGACGCTATTTGACTCAATGGCTTTAACTTTGGAAGGGATTTTAGCCCAATCAGTGTTATGATAGATGCATTTCCAGGGAAGAATTTAATTTCTAGGTTTACTTCCCTGATGGTTTCCATCACACCTTTAGTATTTAAAAATATTGGAGCTTCTTTCTCTGTAAATCAGGACTGTGTTTAGGTTGAGAAGTAGACAAATCAGCTAACAACTAGGAGCTAGGGGGTGTCTTTGACTGCACTTGGAGAGTCATATACCCACTGTATACTCATTTTGCATCAGTATAAATGACTACACAAGGTATAAGACAGTGAAGACTCAGGGTCACAGGTTCCATCTAGTGGAGACCAGCAGACATCCTGCAAGGGTCCATTACAGAATCAGGCATACGTTACCTTAGGTCATGAATGGTTTTATCTGTGAGAAAGTGAGCCACAACCCTAGCCTGGCTGGTTCTAGGATAGCATTTGCAGAAGTATCATGCTCTGAAGGCAGTACTGGGGCAGAAATTCAATAAGCTCTTTAAGCCACAGATTTCATCATCCTATATGTGTTTGTAAACTGCCATGTCCATGGGGCAGGCAACCTAATTGTGGATGATGCAGAAAAGGCTGAAGTACTCAGTGGTTATTTTACCTCAGTCTTCACAGGCAGGGTCAGCTCTCAGGCTACTGTACTGAGCAGCATGGACTGGGGAGATGGACAGCTGCCCTTGGTGATGAAAGATCAGGTTAGAGACTACTTAGAGAAGTTGTGCATGCACAAGTCTATGGGGCCAAATGCACTGCATCTGAGGGTGCTGAGGAAGTTGGCCAGTGTGATTAAAGACCCTCTGGCCATTATCTTTGAAAACTCATGGCTATCAGGGGAGGTCACAGATGATTGGAAAAAGGCAAATTTAGTACCTATCTTCAAGCAGGGCTGGCTCTAGCCATGAGCCAATGGGCCCAGGCTCTGAGCCCCACAGCTTAGGGGTGCTGCAGCACTATTCCCGGCACAGGGTAGGCTAGCCCAGAAGCTGGACCTCGTGGTCCCACCCCTCCCCTGAGCCACCCACTCCGCCCTTGGGGGCAGAGCAGGCAAGCCCATGGGGCAGACTCCAGTCTCTTGCCCCTCCTCCTGGTTGGCCCTCCCTGCCTCAAGGGCAGAACAGCTGGCTCAAGGCAGGGGCGGGAAAGTGGACTCAATCCCATGGGCTTGACCACTCTGCCCCTGGACCATCTGTTCCCTACGCTGGGGGCCAGGCAAGTGGCCCAGAGTGAAGGATGAGTTCCCTCCCCCCCACAAGGAGGTGCAGAAGCAAAAGCTGGCTCGGGGCACCAGAGCCCCTTGAGCCGACCCTGTCTTCAAGAAAGTGAAAAAGGGGGATCCAGGGAAATACAGATCAATCAGTCTCCCTTCAGTCCCTGGAAAAATCATGGAGCATGTCCTCAAAGAATCCATTCTGAAACACTTGAAGAAAACAGGGTGATCAAGAGTATCCATCCTGATTGCCTTCTATTATGAGATGACTGGCTTTGTGAATGCAGGAATAGCCATCAACATGATATAAGATGACTTTAGCAAAACTTTTGATATGGTTTCCCAGAACATTCTTCTCAGCAAATTAAGAAAGTATGGTTTGGATGAATGGACCATAAGGTAGATAGAAAGCTGGCCTGATCATCAGACTCAGTGGGTAGGGATCAATGGTTCAGTGACTAGTTGGCAACCGGTTACAAGCAGGGTGCCCTGGTGGCCAGTTGTGGGGCCAATTTTGTTCAACATCTGCATTAATGATCTGGATGATGGGATAGATTGTACATTCAGTAAGTTTGTGAATGACACCAAGCTGGGGGGAATGGTACATATGCTGGAGGGTAGAGATAAGATTCAGGGAAACCTAGACAAATCGGACCATTGGGCCAAATAAAATCTTATGAGGTTTAACAAGGACAAGCGCAAAGCCCTGCACTTAAGATGGAAAAATTCCAGGTACTGCTACAGGCTGGGGACTGACTGGCTAAGCAGCAGCATTTTAGAAAAGGGCTTGGGGATTATGGTGAATGGAAAACTGTATATGAGTTAACAGTGTGCCCTTGTTGCCAAAAAAGCCAATGGCATATTCGGCTGCATCAGTAGGAGCATTGTCAGTAGATCGCAGGATGTGATTATTCCCCGCTATTTGGCACTGGTGAGGCCACATCTGGAATAGTGTGTCCAGTTTTGGGTTCCCACTACAGAAAGGATGTGGACAAATTAGAAAGAGTCCAGTGGAGGGCACCAAAAATGATTAGGGGGCTGGGGCAAATGACTTACGAGCAGAGAATGAAGGAACTTGGCTTATTTAGTCTGCAGAAGAGAAGACTGAGGGCGGATTCGATAACTGCCTTCAACTACTTGAAGGGGTGCTCCAAAGAGGAGGGAGCTAGGCTATTCTTAGTGGTGACTGAGGACAGAACAAGGAGCAATGGTTTCAAGCTGCAGCTGGTGAGGTCTAGTTTGGATATTAGGAAAATCTTGCTCACTAAGAATCACTGCTGAAGCACTGGAATGGATTATTTAGGGAGGTGGTGGAACCTCCACCTTTGGAAACTTTTAAGACCCAGTAAGATAAAACCCTGGCTGGGATGATTTAGTGGGAGTGGTCCTGCTTTTAGCAATGGGTTGAACTAGATGACCTCATGAGGTCCCTTCTAGCCCTAATATTCTATGATACTTGAAATGCTGTATAAATATATGCGTGCACATATATGTATTAAAGCTGATACAAAATGGAAATCAGTTTCCATTTTCCCACCCAGTCCTGTGAGAAATCAATATTTTGAGATTTGTTTTCATCGCAAATCAAGGCAAAATTTCAACACTTAGAAGAGTTCTCAAAAAGTCTGATTTTGAAATGTCAGAAGATATCATTTTTTATTTGGTTTGTTAACCCAAACCAACATGTTTAGTTTGGGGTAAAAATTAATCTCTGCACCCTCCTGAACTACTATGATGGAACCATTGTAGTCCTTTGGTGGGACTGGGATGGTTCAACTGGTTGTAGAGACCACAGTGCATCACTGGAAATGTAGTTCAGCCTAGGAGCAAGGTACATATGGGACAATGGGGGACACATGGGATCTAGAACTACAATACCAGTAAAGTTCAGCTATGAATGTTAAAACATTTCCTTTTGC
This sequence comes from Podocnemis expansa, assembly GCA_007922195.1. Classification (NCBI taxonomy): domain Eukaryota; kingdom Metazoa; phylum Chordata; order Testudines; family Podocnemididae; genus Podocnemis; species Podocnemis expansa. The sequence continues at coordinate 17,931,760 of ML682040.1, read as the reverse complement.
TTTCTCTTTTTCTGAATGAAAATTCTGCACAAATACATCTTTTTCTGCAGAGAGTTTCAATTCTCATGAAACCTTATCTTCTGATCATCCCTACTACACACAATATAAATAACATCTGCGCACTTACCCTAATATTACAAATTGAAATACAGAAAAACATATGTTAATGCCTAAATATATAAACTCTGGACCAGCTATGTATGGATAGATCAATCTAGCATTATATTGCATCAAATTGTGTGTACACAATTGTACAGAACAGTACCACACCCAGTCCCTATGAACCTGTGTCCTCAGTGTAGAATACCATACCTAAGCTATGTATGCATTTTACGTGTTCATTTAGGAGTGGGGTTACCTGTAACTATTCTTATAAAACACCCGTAAAGGGCTTAAGTAAGTTAATACCTATGATAAGTCAGTAAGTTATGGCTTTGGAAAGGAGATGTGTCTGCAAGAGGCCCTTCCAATACAAGTATTACAAAGTGTCATGGGATCCACTTCATCTGCTACCTTCCAAAAAACTGTCTCTTGCCTTTATCTCTCCTAAAGTTTCACTCTGTCTATACTTAATGGCCCACATACGCTACATGAAATCATCTACTGCTTTTTAGTCCTTCCTTTACAAACCTTGCCTTTCTTGTTTCTTTTTCATTTCTCCAGCTATCATCAGATTTGGACTCAACAGTGCTTCTGCTGAGTCAGATGGAATTGGTGCCTGTCCCATCAATTCTTCCATGCCTTTAATGAAATATTCTTGGATAGTTAAGCATTAATCTGCAAAGTTAAAATTGATTTGCTGCATCTCCCTTTCTCCTCAAGACTCCAAACATTTCCCCCTGTGCTACACCTCTTGGTATTCAATCCCTCACTACCTCCAGAAGGAGAAAGGGTAGAAAATGTATCCGTGTTGGGCTCAGCACATAGCTTTCTGTTGTCCTTGCAGAAGGCAAGAATAGCATTTCCTCAGCACCATTTGACTACGTGTAATACCCTATCAATGCACCTCTAAGGCACAGCTGGGTCCTGGCCAGCTAACCCTACTAGTCAGAACCAGAGTCTGCAGTCTTGAGAAATGAATCAGCTGGGTCAGAATATCAGGAGGTTAGAAACAGGAAACAAACTGGTGATCAGAACTACAAGTCAGGCTGGGCAAAAATCCAGGGAGTCAGAGGTAGGTGCAAATCTGGAGTTCAGGCACCTGAAGTCACATACCAGGAGATCAAGTCAAGGAAGCAGGTATTAGGGAGCAGGAAGTGCACTGTCTAGATCAAGGTACAGCCCTGTTGTTCATATATTTTCTAGTGCTTACTGTTGGCTTAAGTAAGGCCAGCAGGCCAAACAGCTGCTCTGTAAGTCCACCAATTGTATCTCAGAGTGCTGCCTCATACTGGTGTTGGGCTTCATGGAGCTCTGGTAAGCTGTTGCCCCATCAGGCAAGTGAGGGATTAGTGAGTGGCAACTCCTAATGTACCTTCTCGGCCTGGGTACAAGACTCACAGTAGTGATGCTGTATAGGTACTCTCTGCAGAAGAATTTTAACTGAGGTTTGATGGGAAGGAGCAATACATTTGCAACTGCATGTTGTCATCCACACTCTGATTGCTCTGGAAAAAAGAATACAAAATAGGACCCATGGACAACTGTCTAAGAGTGAGATATGTTAGCAAGCCATTATTCCACCGAGTTGATTTGTGACTACCATTGCTACTGAAGTGTTTTCTCCTTTACTGTGACTAGGCTCAAAGGATAAAATTATCAATACGCAAAAAAAGAGAGGGGTGGAGAGAAACCTACTGTACTCGGAAGCACTCACTAATTAATATTCTGCCTCTGTGCATTTTGTTCATTCTGCACGTGTGGTCTTTGGATCAGAAATATAGTTTCACATTCATGCACCTGATCTAACATAAACTATTCTATATAGCCATCCTGGGGTCAGCTGAACTCTTTGGAACATTGCCTTGAGTAACATCAGCTGGTGTTCAATCTCTTATTGTGGATGCCATAGCATAAATCTTTACAAATATTAAGAAAGGCCTCCTTAATGTTGGTAGGCACTGAAATATAATGAGATTCAGCACGATCTACAGGACCAAACATTGTGTTGGTGAGCTAAGAACACCCCAGTGCTGATCCCAGCACTCATCAACTCATGTGGTCTTTGGTGAAATAGTGAGGTAGGCGGTGCTTGAGTTTTCCAGTCTCTAAATTTGAGATAATACTTTTCTATGTCACAGAGGTTCTGTGAGGAATAAGAATATAATCACAGCCCTGAAATTAACAGAAGTTGGGTCCATGACTTCAAAGGCAGCAGGATAATGGCCTAGCGTACATCTATACTGGAACCTTAGGTCAACTTAAGGAAGGTTAAGTCGACCTAAAGACTCCTGCGGCCATAGTGGGCTTTTATTAAGTTGACTTAAGTGCTTCCTTAAGTTGACTTAATAACACCACCTCTTAAGGTTGACTTAACTCTTAAGTCAACCTTATTAAGTCGATTTAAGACAGTGTAGATGGTGAAAGCCCTTAAGTCGACCTAATTGGCCTCCAGGCCCCATCCCAGAGTTCCTGGCCACTAGGAAGGGTGCTGTGCCACCCACAATGCACCACTCCTCCATCAACCTAGCACCTGCCAACATGGACACAAGCAGTCAACAGAAGTTATCAGTGTGGACTCTCTGAATCGACTTAACAAGGTTGACCTTCTTAGGTCGACTTAACAGAGCCTCCAGTGTAGACACACCCCTAGTTAGTTGATGTAACTCTTTGAACAGGTAGAGTCAATTCTTGCTCACCAGACTTGAGTTTTCTGAATTTCTTGCATAAAAAAGGAACATAAAATTCAGCCTTTATAATTCTTAAGAGGCTTATTATCTAAAGAAAGTTTCCAATTATGTTGTGTGAAGAAAGCATCATCTTTTTATTGTCAGCTTGTATGTGCAGCTGAAAACAAATTCACAAACCCAGCACTGTAACAAATATTGGGTATGCAACCACTAAGATCTCATCCATGGTTTTCCAATGGATAGTTTATTTATTTTTGCAGGTTGATTGTTCTTGGGATAAACAAAGAAGATGTCTGAACATTGAGGTTCCTCCTCTACGAAGTCATACAGTTTTACCGATACTTTTACTGGCTGCCCTACCACAGAGATCAATACATTATTAACTAGTTTATTACTAAAGATTTGTAGGATTCATTTATTTTTCATCAAATTTGCTGCTGCCAGAAGAAAAAATATTTATTCTGTCCCTGGGTACTTGTTTTATTCCAGTCATGAAATGGAGGAAAGTTCCAATAAATTGTTTTCCGGCTCCTGAGTTCAGCAGCAAATATCTCTTCATTTTCTCTCACTAGATTGGGTTCCTATCACAATCTGCAAACATTGGTTTGGGCTTTTTTATTAAGTTTGTAAGCCTGATTTTCCATTGTCTTTCACCTTGAGTCTTATAGGATACATTTGTGCATAGTGGATTTGAAAAATGACCAGTTCAGAATGGGAGCATTTTCGAAAATGACTGCTGATTCTGAGCATACAGTTTGCTTTGTTTATGTGAGGCATTTATATGGTCCTTCAGTGCCATAAGAGAAAAGTACCCCACAGTCTTCAGTGTACTTATCCTCACAATACCTATATGAAGTAGAAAAGTACTTTTATCCTCATTTTAAAGATGGGGAACTGAACAGAGAGAGACTAAGTAGCTTGCCCAAAGTGACAAATCTTGGTGTTGCTGAGCCCCTGGCAAGTCCCCAAACACTGAGTCATTCTGTGTGTCTGTTCCCTGTCTCCATGGCCTAATTTTCACTGGAGCTCAGCATTTCATCTGAGGTTAAGAGAAGTTGTTGGTCTTCAGAACCTCTATAATCCAGCCCTCCGCCACCTTAAATTGGCCACCAAAAATTGAAGTGTCCAAAATCAGTGATCACTACTTAAAATTTGCCAAGTTCCAAAGGGGTAGCCATATTAGTCTAGTTCAACAAAACAAGCATGGAGTTTGGTGACACTTTGAAAGACTAACACATTTATTTATCACTCTGCTGAAAACTTGATAGCAAGCAAATATGTGAGACACAGTGACCATGATCATTTCCCTTCCTGCTACACTCTTCAGACCTTGAAGAGGAGGCTACATAACAGAAAGATGGAAAACAAAGTGGGGCGGTTGGGGTAGAGGTAGTCAAAATGTTTCATCTTATGATTTTTAAGAAAGAAAGAAAGAAAGAAAGAAAGAAAGAAAGAAAGAAAGAAAGAAAGAAAGAAAAAAAGATTTAGGGGAGGGGAGAAGTTTTTTCAGCTTTTATGTTTTTCAAATTTTGTCATTGAAATATTGAGATTTCACAAAGTTTTGCTGCTTTTTCCACTAACTCCAGGTGGTGGGCATGAGGGGAGAAGATCCAAGGAAACAAGAAGAGATCAGCAAGGGGAAACAACCTCCTTTGGCAGGAATTCTGGCAGGTCTGAATACATGAGGCCTGATTTTCATTTTACTAAGATTCTTTCTGCCACTCTAGATAACTTAAAAGCAGCAATAATTCCCCCCTAACAATACCTCTGAGCTGAGGTCATCCTCACCAAAGTAAAATAGATATAAGAGATTTATACCAGTCTTGCTCCCAGTTCTAGTCCCCAGAATGTTACCAGAATTCAGGTACCAGGATTGTCTTGGTGCCGTCAGAGCCAATGAACACACCAAGAGTGAAAAGGTATTTTCTTTATTGCATTTGTGATCATAAATGGGCCTCCTGCCCCAGTGGCAGAGAGACCCTGATTACATCAAATGGTTAGTTTATATACCCCTGGTATCTTGTTAGTCCTGCCAAGCCTTATATAGTTACAAGTAAAACAGAGATACATAATTGGTTGAAAACGATCTCAGGTGTGGGAGGATAGGGGTTTTTGGAGACAAGGAAGTTAGGGGATTTTGAAAGGAGAAGTAAGGGGATTTCCAAACTGGTATCTAGCTGATAAACAACAAAATGGCTTCGCTTAGGCTAAGGCAACTGCTATAGTTGAATGCAACTGTTATACTAGCTATGCTTAGTGCCTGCTTACAAGAATAGGAAGCATGCCAGGAGCAGTTGCTGGGTGAAAGAGGGGGCAAGGTGTAAATGGAGTGCACTGAACTAGTATCCACTGCTTTCCAGGGATCCTTGGGAGTCACAGAAATCAGAGCAGCATTTAGAGTAGACTTGAGGAAATGATAATCAGGGTCAGGGACTGCACTGTTGTCAAACTGAAACCACTTCAGAGAGGTAAAACTTCCTGCTGCAATACTGAGACCTGACAGAGGGTAGCTGTGTTGCAAGATGAAAGGAAAGATTCTTTCAATAAGAATGCTCAGCTCTATTTTATAACTATAGGGCATGAGAAAGAACAGGAATATTTGCTCTGCTCTTTTCAATTAGTTCAAATTGAGTTAATTTGAATTAACAAGGCCACACTAGAAATCCCAATTCGAACTAGCATGTCCATGCACAGGACTTGCTAGTTCGAATTAGATGGGGGCGCCATTGCATAGGGAAAAATCAAGCTGTGGCTAATTCAAACTAAGTTGCTTAGAATTGACATGGCTACACTGGATTTATTCGAACTAATGAGTTTTAATTAAATGTCGCTTCAAAGGTAAACCAGGTTTTATAACTTCAAAGTTAGCTTTCATCAGTTGAAACTAAGGCATCGCTTAGTTCGAAGTAATGAAAGACAGTGTGGCCATACATTTATTTAATTCAAATTGATCCTCATCAATTTGAATTAACTTGTAAGTGTAGACATACCTTCTGAGTCTAACCGTATCAGCTGTTAGCTTTAAAGTGCAACCGTCATGAGAAGAGAAATGGGTCGTTCCTATGTTCCAGAAGTGTTAATCTATTTCAGCAAAACAAACAAGGAATTCTATGGCACTTTTAAAGACTAACAAATTCATCTGTCACCTGAGCTTTCATGGGCACAATCCCACTTCATTAGATGAATAATTATGCCCACGAAAGCTTATGGGTCATTCATAGGATTTTCAACAGAGTTCATGACTGTAGCATCCAAGTACTTCACTAATGTTAATGAATTTAGTTACATGACACCAGATGGGAAACAGAACCCCCATTTTACAACTGGGAGTCGGGCTTGTGCAAGTTCACACAGCAAGCCTGTGACAGAGCAAGGAATCTGTACAATACAGATCTCTTGAATTCCAATCCAGTGTCTTCAACAAAACAGTGGAAAATGTTTCTATCTAAAAATGGCAGCTCTTTGCTCAGCTTCTTGTACATCTGGGAGCCTTTTCCCTCACTCACTAACAAATGGGATCAATCACACACAAAATGAGAATTTGGTTATGTGGACACACAGGCATAGACAACTGAATCCCTAAACAACCAATTAATCCATCATTTTTTTCCTCTCCTTAGAACTACAGGGACTAAAAAATGGACCCAATTCATTTGCTCTTTCATCCAGAAAGTTGATGATGTGCCTAATGAAATCAGATTACTGCTGAACTTTGTGATTTAAAAGCAAAGGCCCTGCCAACTAGCAATCACAGTGTGGAAGCAAATCCAAAAAGAGTTTCTCTTGAAATCTTCCTTCAAGCTGTCAGCTAATTCTTTTGGTCCCCTGTGAATAGATGATGCATTGAGAAAGAGCTGGTATTTAAACCTATGCAAAAAATACCACATGCAAGGAGATACATCAAAATCTGTATATTTCTAAAAAGTATTTTTATAAAAAATGGAGTACAAGATTTGGATATGGTGACTCAGCCACTCTGGATGTCTGTGTTTTCTAATTCCCCCTCTGTGAGCTCATCCAATTTCTATCAGCTTTTTATAAATCCAGAAAAGTGAGATTCCAGCACACGCTTCCTGAAAATCTACAGCACATGGGAACGCATTTTAGTTCCTGTGAAAAGATACCTGAGGAAGAATAAAGGTGCAAGGATCACTCAGGATCTTAGTAATAGCCTTGTGTCAGTGCAGCATTGGGTGAGTCTTAGCACAGCCAGGTCATAAGTGATATGAAATCCATCAGGGACAGGAGGAATCATAAGCCCATATGTGGCTGCTCTGGACCAGCACCAGCAGAAGCACATAATTCAGTTTTGGAAATGGAGTGACAATTACCACTCTTCAGACCATTCACCCAGTAACCCAGAAGCACATGTCCAAAACAGGTAGGATACTTGTGGTCTAGTGCTATTTCTGGCTTGATGCCGCATGTTACACCACAGTGGTGGCTTTACAAATCAGCCATATGCCCTTTGCTTGTAAGCTGCCTGTTTAGAACTTGATTTAAATCCCATTGACGTTAATGAGGGTCTTTACAGTGTTTTGTACAGTTCTAAGCACTCCATCAGCCCTTACCCTAGCAGAGAATAAACAATAACAGGGCAAGAATGGCCCTGCTTTCTTGTTACACATAAAACTTTGATTGATGACAGAATAAAGTTTCAGTGATACCTACTACTGGCTTCCAGTCATGAATTGCTGCCCATAGCTTTTGGGTGAGGAAATACTACACAGGTTTTACTGGCTTCTCCAAGTAATGCCATTGTGTTTTATTTCTGTTATTCAACTAAATTACTATCAAGCCTAAGAGCATGTACAGAGCCAAACAGGGTATGTCTACACTTGCAAGTTAGTTCAAATTAAGGAGGCTTAATTAAAACTAATTTAGTACCTGTCTACATTAGGCTTTCATTAGTTCACATTAAGGAATTAGAAGTTGAGTTAATTAGCTGAGAGTATAGAATAGAATCAAATCATAGGGTTGGAAGGGACCTCATGAGATCACCTAGTCCAACCCCCCTGGTTTGAAGCCAAGACCTTCTGCATGTAAAGCAGATGTGCTAGCCACTCCTTAATTCAAACTCATGAAAGCTTAGTTCAAATTAGTAAAACCTGCTGCTGAGTTTGAACTAAGCCCATCGTTTGATCCTTAGTTCAAACTAAGGACAGTGTAGACTAGGATTAACCCTTAGTTTGAATTTAATAAATTTGAATTGAGGGCAGTTAGTTCAAATTAACAAAGTGAACTGATTCAAATTAATATTAAGTCAAATTAGTCCACTTCATTAATTTGAACTAATAAGTTTGAATTTAGTTCGAACTAAACTCGAATTTATTAGTTTGAATTAACAAATTCGAACTAATTTTTCCTAGTGTAGACATAGCCACAAATCTCACCCACCTCCTGCTGAGGTTTAGCTCTTGCCTTTCAACTGGTGGACACCTTCTCTAGCATTGTTGGAAGTTACATAAACAAACAGGTTGTACCAGAGATGGATTGGGTTGAACGTTACTCTTTATTGCCTGCTGATTCTCCTCAATGCCTTGAGTGAGCGAGGAGGGGCAGTTTTACAACTCCTTTTATCCAAAACAGTATGGAAATGCATACGTGATTGACAACAGTCTAAAAACCTTATTATTGTTACATTATCATTTATTTAATGAATATTAATGATTATAGAATGCATATGATTATCCCCACCTCTGCTTACCGTTGACAGATTTTGCATACATTGTGCAGCCGCTTTTCCTTCAAACTAATTATTTTTGCACAAAATGCTGATTTCACGTTCTTAATGGGGCATGATACCAGGGAGGGTAAGGAGAAGATAAAAGGTGATCCTACCCCTTCATTAAAGATAAAATATGGGACAGTCCAGAGAACACATCTTGTCCTAATAGGCAGAAGAAAACAGAAGAAATGACAGCATACTTTAACTATACATTTATGCTACTTTCAAAGATACATATGTATATAACTTGCCTAAGAAGCAACCCCATTACCATAGTGAACTGTGACTCAAACCAGGCCTGTTAACTTTGATTCTCCTACAAGCATCAGCTTGAATATTCCCACCAGGCATGAACTCGAAGGAAGACTGTGATATTAGAAGTACATAGCTCATTTTATCCCAAAAGATTCCTAAGTATTTTACAAAAACTCATAGAGGTGGAAAAAACTAGTTTCCAACATTATATAAGAGTTACTGGGGTGGGAAGGATGGCATGATCAGAGCTAGATATATTTCCATATAGTTTTTAATAACAGTGAAGAGAAGGCAGGACTCTAGTTCTAACACTGGGTTGCTTGAACAAGTAATTCAATCTCTCCTTACTTAAACTTCCACATCTCTGAAAGGGAGACAATAATCATATCTCCCTCATGGAGAAAGAGGGGGGTTCAGTGGCTCCAGGCAGGAAATGATGTTCTCACTCTGAGAAAAATCTGGATATTTCAAAGCATTTTTCTGTGCCAAACCAGAATCAAATATCAAAATCGTGACAATATTGATGACCCCAAAATCCAAAACAATGCTTGCTTCAGGTCAGTCAAGACCTTTCATTTCACTAATCTTGAAGTGCTTTGATTTGAATTCAACAAATTTTTTTTATTTTTAAAAAAGTACACATCTGGTAAGAAAAGTTAGTTGAAAAATTCTTAACCAACTCCAGATTTTAGGAGTTATGCACCTGCTATATTATACTGATTTCCCCCCCTGTACACAACAACTAGAATTCATACATCCTCTCCTGCTACCACTTGTGCATGGGAGGAGCCCCTCAAAAATATTTACTAAGCTACTTCATTGTTCTCGTGATGGGGTGGATAAACCCCAAGCTGGGCAAGGACTTAGTGGCTGTGTTCACACCTAAACTGTTATTTTGAGTTAACTTATTTCAAAACGAGTTATTTCAAAATAAAATCCTTATTTTGAAATAACTTAAATCAAAATACAAAAATATTAACTTGAAATAAGGGAAACCCTTAAAGTGAAATAGCATGCCCTGTGTGTGGACATGCTATTTCGCTCCAGGAGAGGGGCAGCATGGGAGGTGTGGCAACATGGCCCCCTGGCAGAGCCATGTTGCCAACCAATCCCCTGCCTGGGTCTCACCTGGAGACCAAGGCAGGGGAAAACTGCCCTCATAGCAGGGATCCCCCTGCCCTGACTCCCCCGCTGCTTTTGGGGCAGCAGGGGAGGGACTGTGGGGCACCCCCTGTGCCCCTCACTTAGGGTCACAGAGCTGCCAGCCCTACGGGGAGGAAACGGGGTCCTGGAGCTGGCTCCCCACGTTCCCTGGGGTGGCCCCAGCAGCCCAGGCTTGGCAGCTGCTGGGCGGGCAGCGGGCAGATCTGGCAGCTTGGAAGCGTGCAGAGTTGGTGGCCGTAGCCCCTGCCCATGCAGCAGCTGCCCAGATCGGTCAGCAGGCTTAGCTGGCACCCGCGGCTCCTGCCTGCCTGGCAGCCGCCCAGCTTGGGTGGCAGGCACAGCCAGCACCTGCACTGGCCACCCCTCCCGGACTGAGGGGCAAGCTGGCAGTGGGGACAGAGGACTGGGGGTGCCCTGTCCCCCAGCTCTTGGCAGCTTGGAAACGGCTGGAGGGGTGCGGGTTCCCCCAGCTCCTGGCAGGCTTGACAGAGTGCAGTCCAGTCACTGCACTCTGCAGCCTGGTCAATTTCACCTCTGTGAAATTGACCAGGCTGCCGAGTCTGCCTGAGGCAGGGACAGCTGCATCTCCCCTGGCCGCATGTAAGTGGCCAGGGACTCGGGGACTGGGTTTCCCTCAGTGCTCTGCCCCCGCAACCCAGCCAGCAGTCCCTGAGCCCCAGACAGCCCGGCTGAGGACCTGCTGCCCGCCCTTGCTGCTGGCTTGCTGGGACAGCGGGTCCAGCTGGTTGTGAACCTGCTGTCCTCTTCTGCCGGCTTGTCGCGGCAGCGGGTCCAGCCAGCTGGGGACCCGCCACCCTCCTGTCCCCCCCTGCACCCTGGGAGAAAGGTCATTTTGTTATATCGATATAACACAGCCAGACGTGGTTATTTTGAAACCAGAGTTTAGAAATACCCTCATTTTGATATATAATGAGGTTTTATTATATCAAAATGATTTTCCTTATTTTGAAATAAGGGAACTCCTTGTTTCAAAATAAGGAAGTGTTGTCTGGACGTGACTTTTTTTACATTGAAATAATGGTCATTGTTTCAATTTAAAAGCAACATGTGGACACAACCAGTGAGAGTCCATGGGCTCGATCAGCCCTGCTACACTCACAATAGGTGTCAAGACTGAAGGTAAGGAGCTAAAGTGTGCTTCTGGGGGATTATGAATTGAATTAGTCCTAAAATATAGGTACTGTAAATAGAAAAGTAGCAAAATAAAAGAATGAGAGGTTAAAAGGAAATGCTGATTATTTACAAGTTGTGCTTTCAGTTCAGTGTAAGCAGATAAAGAATATAATTCTCATTTGAAAGTGTGCCTAAACTTGCAAGCAAATGCATCTTCAAAGAGATTTGTCATACTAGATAAATGACTTTCTCCCCCATAAAATACCAAGCAGGGAGCACTAATTAGCTGATTCCAATGTTAATGAAGCCAACCTGCCTCAAAGTCTGACAAGCAAAGTAGTAAATTCTCATACAGTAAAACAAAAATAATAAATTATTCCTGATGTAGTAAACAAAACAACAAAGGCGCCAACAAAGTATTTTAGCTCAGAGCAGAGCAGACTGAGGAATATCTTTCTCCTCAATTAGCAGCAAACTTCAAGGAAGAAAAAGTGATATTGCTTTCAGCTTCTCTGATGGTTCACCTCCTCTTGCCACAGTAGCTCGCCTATCTGTTAAGAAGGGCTTCTCTGAGGCTTCAGTGGGTGGGGTGGATGGAGTTTCTGTCATAGTTTCTGTAGACCACATTGTCAGGAAGGTAAAAGGAATCATGGGAATCCAGAGCCAGTGAAGAGCAGCAGATTCTCTAAAAATCTGTATAGATCCCAATGGATTCCTTGATTCATCAGGTCATGCATCCCTTAGCTCATTTTGCTGATAAAGGCAGTTCCTCTGCTAACAGACTTCTAAGTGCAAAGCTCCAGGTCCCTCTCTCTTTGTTTATTCCACAGCAGGCATGATGTGGCCCTGGTAATGAAGTGTGGGACATACTACTCCTTATCTTCTGCCTTGCATTACAGAACAGGCTTTCAAATTCTGTGCTTGGAAAGATATTGTTATGGCTGTTGTCATTAGGTAGTGTTATTAGAGTCTTCCAAGTTCTTTTTCTTGCTCCCATGAGAGCAAATGTTCAGTCTTGGGAAGACATGCTAGTTTATTGTTTGTACTCTGCAAGTCTCCATAAGAGAAGGGTCTATAGAGAAGGAGTTATGTAAACAGGAAGAGAGGTTGCTTTCTGCTTTCCCTCTGACTTAAATTAGTTTTTGAGTCAGAGTTGCTCAGTGGAAACTGGACATTGGTGTTGGGCTGAGATTCCTAAAAGAAGGGATTGTTCTATATGCTAGCTAACTACCTGTGCTCCAGGACATGTTTCTATGTACATAAAAAAAGCTACACTTAGTATATACCAAATTCCACACACTGATAGCCCCTCTCCTCTGAAACTGACTTGCAAGACCCTGGATGTCTCTTAACACTCAGAAGAAGGACAATGCTGGCATCAGAATAGGATACTGGATTCAGAAGAGGCCACATTATTAACTCTTCATTTCATCAATTCTGGATATATTCAAGATAAATTGTTATAAGTTTCTGAATCCCACCGCATTCATTTCAAGGCATATGAGGTATGGGCCTCCCATCTCCAGATCTTTTTACCCAGAGTCATAAGGAATCTTCTACTTTCCAATTCCTAATTTCTATTAAAAACAACAAAAGTCCTGTGGCACCTTAAAAACTAACAGATTCATAGAATCATAGATAGATAGATTATGCCACCCTTCCTTCCCCTCAACCTGTCCAAGACAGACAAGAGTGTATCATGCTCCAAATCCATCCCCTTCCCACCCTGAATCTCCTCTACAGTGAGTGCCAGGAGCAGATATATAGAGCTTGCTATCCTTGGGGAATCCTTCACAATGACATTCAAAGAGACTAAAAGTCCTGCTGGCATGGCACAAAAATGATTTGTGAAGTGCCAACAGTCAGACTGTAAATCATCCTATGTTCAGCTTTAGGACAGTAAGTTTGCTCACTAGGATCATAGAATCATAGAATCATAGGGTTGGAAGGGACCCCACAAGGTCATCTAGTCCAACCCCCTGCCAAAAAAAGCAGGACCACTCCCATTAGATCATCCCAGTCAGGGTTTTGTCCAGCTGGGACTTGAACACCTCCAGAGATGGAGATTCCACCACCTCCCTAGGCAGCTTATTCCAATGCTTCACCACTCGCCTAGTAAGGAAGTTTTTCCTAATATCCAGCCTGGACCGCCCCAGCTGTAACTTGAAGCCATTGCTTCTCGTTCTGCCCTCTGTTACTACCGAGAACATTCGAGCTCCCTCCTCCTTGGAGCAACCCTTCAAGTAGTTGAAGGTTGCTATCAAATCCCCCCTCAGTCTTCTCTTCTGCAGGCTAAATAAGCCTAGTTCCTTCAGTCTTTCTTCATAGGGCTTGTGCTCCAGCCCTTTGATCATTTTGGTTGCCCTCCTCTGGACTCTCTCTAATTTGTCCATGTCCTTTTTGTAGTGGGGAGCCCAAAACTGGACACAGTATTCCAGATGTGGCCTCACTAGTGCAGAATAGAGGGGAATGATCACATCCCTCGATCTGTTGGTAACACTTCTTCTGATGCAGCCCAGCATGCCATTGGCCTTTTTGGCAGCAAGAGCACACTGCTGACTCATATCCAGCTTCCCATCCACCATGACTCCCAGGTCCTTTTCTCCAGTGCTGCTATTTAGCTGATCACTCCCCAGCCTGTAGCAGTACATGGGGTTTTTTCGTCCCAAGTGCAGGATTTTACACTTATCCTTGTTGAACCTCATGAGATTCCTCTTGGCCCACTGCTCCAGTTTGTCTAGGTCTCCCTGAATCCTGTCTCTGCCCTCTAGGGTGTCTACCGTTCCCCCCAGTTTGGTATCATCTGCAAACTTACTAAGTGTGCAATCTATCCCATCATCCAGATCGTTAATGAAAACATTGAACAGAACTGGCCCCAGGACCGACCCCTGGGGCACACCACTTGTTACTGCCTGCCAACTTGACATGGAGCCATTGATTCCTACACGCTGAAACCGTTGTTCTAGCCAGTTTTCTATCCACCTTACAGTCCATGCATCTAACCCATACTTCCTTAATTTGCCAATGAGAATGCTGTGGGAAACCGTATCAAAAGCCTTGCTAAAGTCAAGGTATATGACATCAACGGCTCTTCCCGCATCCACAAATCCAGTCATCTCATCATAGAAGGCGATGAGGTTGGTCAGGCATGATTTACCCTTGGTAAATCCATGCTGACTGTTCCTGATTACTCTACGTTCCTCCAAGTGTTTCAGGATGGATTCTTTGAGAAGCTGCTCCATGATTTTTCCAGGGATTGAGATGAGGCTGACAGGTCTGTAATTCCCTGGATCCTCCTTTTTGCCTTTCTTGAAGATAGGTACTATATTTGCTTTTTTCCAGTCCTCTGGCACCTCCCCCGTTCGCCACGAGTTTTCAAAGATAATGGCCAACGGTACTGCTATCTCATCAGCCAGCTCCCTCAGCACCCTCGGATGCAGTTCATCCAGCCCCATGGACTTGTGCACATCTAGTTTCTTTAAGCAGTCCCTAACCTGACCTTCTGTCACCAAGGGCCTCTCTTCTTCTCCCCAGTCCCCCGTACCTAGTGTAGTGGGCTGGGAGCTGACCTTGCTTGTGAAAACTGAACTAAAAAAAGTATTGAGCACTTCAGCTTTTTCCTCATCCTCTGTCACGAGGATGCCTGCCCCATTCAGTAAGGGACCTACACCATCCCTGATCCTCTTCTTGTTATTGATATACTTGTAGAACCCCTTCCTCTTATCCTTCACATCCCTTGCTAGTTGCAACTCCATTTGTCCTTTGGCCTTTCTGATTTTATCCCTGCAGTCCCGAGCAATGTCTTTATATGCCTCCTTAGTCATCTGTCCTAGCTTCCACTTCCTGTAAGCGTCCTTTTTATGCTTCAGCTCAGTGCAGAGCTCTCTGTTAAGCCACAGTGGGCGCCTTCCACATTTGCTGTGCTTTCTCCTTATCGGAATTGTATCTTCCTGTGCCCTTAGCAGGGTTTCTTTAAAATGCACCCAACTCTCTTGGACACCTTTCCCCTTCAGATCAGCCTCCCAAGGGATCCTGCCCATCAGTTCCCTGAGGGAGACAAAATCTGCTTTTCTGAAGTCCAGGGTCTGTGTTTTGCTTCTTTCCTTCTTTCCTTTAATCATCAACTTGAACTCAATCATTTCATGGTCACTGCTACCCAGGCTGCCATTGACCTCTACTTCCCTGATAAATTCTTCTCTATTTGTGAGCAGCAGATCGAGAGGCGCAAGGCCCCTCGTTGGTTGCTCCAGCATTTGTACCAGGAAGTTGTCCTCAACACTCTCCAGAAACTTCCTGGATTGCCTGTGCACTGCTGTATTGGCCTTCCAGCAGATGTCAGGGTAATTGAAGTCCCCCATGAGAACCAGGGCCTGTGCTCTAGAAACTTCTGTTAGTTGTACACAGAATGCCTCATCCACCTCCTCCTTCTGATCTGGTGGTCTGTAGCAGACACCTACCACAACATCCCCCTTGTTGCTCTCCCCTCTAAACTTAACCCACAGACTTTCAACTGGCTTGTTTCCACTTTCATAATGGAGCTCTGAGCAGTCATAGAGCTCCTTTACATATAGTGCTACTCCTCCCCCTTTCCTTCCCTGCCTGTCCTTCCTGAACAGTCTATACCCATCTATTGCAGAGCTCCAGTCATGCAAACTATTCCACCACGTCTCTGTTATCCCAATCATGTCATAGTTCTTTGTCTGCGCTAGTGCTACCAATTCCTCCTGCTTGTTTCCCAGGCTCCTTGCATTTGTGTATAGGCACCTAAGATTCGTTAGTAATTGCTATATTCAGACTAACATGGCTACCTCTCTATTCCTATGCAACAAGTAATTCAGTCAGAAATTGATGCCAGATATCTTTGGGTGACCTCATATGCTGGTTCTAGACATTTTAATTCTCCAATAAATATAGACCTTGATGAGTTATAAGATTCTATGATATTAAGACAGGGACTACTTTACTATAATTAAAGGCTGAAAGATTAATTTTGACTACATTGTTGTCAATCATGATTCCCTGGGGCATCGATAACACTTTTGATTTGTCTGACAAAAAGTTCCACAAATTACTTAGTATGTAGGATCTACATCCAGACCCTGACCTCTGAGTCAAATGAAGATACTTATAAATAATGAACCAATAAGGTAAATTAAAGAAGAAAATCTTTCCAGAAAGTGTTGGAGCACATCAACAATTTGGGTCTTTTCCCTATTAAATATGCAAACTGAATTTTATTTACTTATAAAAAGAGCTTCTTTAGCACTTTCTTAGCAGCTCCTGGGGCAATTTAGATATTTTCTTTACCACAGAACATTGCAAAGTCTATCATGATTACAACAAAATCCCTCAATTTCTTTTTTTTTTCTATATATATTTTAGCCACATGTATGTTCCAATGATCCTGGAGCCAACTGGACACAAGGGTACCTCAGCCAATTTCCCCCAATAATAGTCCTATTTTACTGGGTGTTGGTAAACATGTGACAGAAGCCATTGTACTAGGTCCATCTCATCTGTGCATTGCCCCATGCTGGAGAGATCATCATAGGCTAGAGCCACTGACTTTGTGCTGACATATGCTTTTCATGCCCACTTCTTACAGGTGCAAATGACTCCATAAGGCATCAGGGGAACCTGTTGTCCATTAGGTTATGCCTCCCTCTCTGTGCCTGACCTGGAGAAGAGACTGTTACAATCTGTACTTGTGGAGCATGCATTACAGGCCTCTGTCTGCACAACAGACATGTCTGTAACAGAGATGTGCTTCAGCGTTAAGCTCTTTAGCTTGAGGGATAGAGTCTCATAGCCTTAATTTAAGAGGTCCTTGGTTCAGTTCTTGGTGTTGGCAAAGATGGTGGCTGTGATGTTTTGGGTTACCTTAAGTGCTTGGGGTTGCCATAAGGATAGATAGGAGTGGTTGTTTTAGTTGTTAGTAAAAACTGCTAGACTGGTTTAGCTTGAGTATAATAAAGGACACAGGATGGAGCTGTTGCATATGTCTCTTCAATAATCCTTGAATATAATATTCTATGTTATAGTGGTCATCAGTCAAGGCAATGGTATGTAGCCTATAGTTTCATGAGAAACTCTTCATATCTTTTATATTTTCATGTCAAGTAAGTCATTATGTTTTCTATGCATGGAACCTGATACTTTAAAAATTTCCCTAGTGAGAGTTGAGGGGGCTCAGCATCTTGCAGGCCCAGGTCCTTAAGTAGAAATTTCATCCACAAACAGATGCTTTTCCTGCTGCCTGTACTTGCATGAGTAACTCAAGACCCAGTCATGGAAATCATTATGAATCCATATAGTTCTTATTCATGCAAGTATGTGATGTTAAACTCCTCAGTAAGAACTAATCATGTAAAGTCTGCGTTCCAGGTTTGGACCAATGCATTTTTACTCAGATTTTTTTTGTTTCAGTGAAAAAACCAAGTCTACAGTTTTAGTGGGATGTGCCCACAATTTGGAACCTACTCCTGAAGTAGTAATTTTGACATTAACTTCAATGGGAACAAGATCAAGATGATCTTGGAAATGCTTTTGAACTAGAGAACAAACCAGCTAGGTTTGCCTATATGTAGTACTGTACAGCAGTGAGAGTAAAGCATTCATAATCTGGCCCAGCATTTGCATTTTGTAGTCTCAACTGTCAGTGTAACTTCTTTCTAAATCTCTACGACTATTATCACTCATACTTTGCTGAGATATATATACTTGAGGTGCTCATAACATACGATGCTGTTTCCATTAAGTTGTGTAATGCCCTTAGCTGTGCACATAACCATTACTAAGGTTAGTGGTGTAATGGCTATTAACAGGAGATACATTTGCAGTTAAGTGGACTGTAGTAATTGTGTCAGTGAATTGTGTTAATAATGATTATACTGAGCTACAATATCCTAGACCATCTCAACTAATAGAATGGAAATGAGGTTTATTGGAGGCAGAATCTTTTGCCAGCCTTATTTACTTGGAATTGATACCCTGATCTCACAATTTTTTTTTCTTCTCATTAGAAGCCTACTGTAGTGTCAAACACTGAAAAGGGTGCCATCTAATCTGGTCACATGACTTTTAAGGATGCTTGCCTGTAGACATTAAAGGAATAGACAAGATACGAATCAAGGACATGAATCTCTTCTCCTACTTGGATTACACCAGTATAATTTCAATTATTTCAGTGTCTCCTAATTTAAAATGCCAAAATGAATAGAGAATCAGACCCCTTAGATGAATGATTAGTTCTTCATTTGTGTTACACATTTCACTTAAATTAACAATGCTGGAAGAATTTTAAAAATCTAATAGTAAGTTTAACTTTAATCTATTAGTGCCACGTTGCCCTGCCAGCCCAGATAGATCTGCTCTTGGTCTCCTAGATTCAGTAGGTTAGAGGGACCATGACTTTCTTAGCTGAGGATCCTTGGTTGTGGAACTGCTTGCCAGGGATCTGCCAGACTTGATCAGCAGCTGCTTTTAGGAAATACTGTGTAACAGCTCGCCTAGCTGTAGTGTTTTTACAAAGGAGCAATATGCTTCTTTGGTGGACATGGTGGTATATGTCATAACCACTTTTATTCAAGTTCCCAAGAAATAGCCAAATTTCAACCTAACCAAGGTTGCTCTAGTTAAAGAAAAGTTTTAAAAGACTTAAAAGGGGTTTTACACTTTCTAAATCTCAAATCTTAACCTCACATCTCTAAATTACTGAATAAGAGGAACAGATTCAAAGACCTGGGCCAGTTCCCATGGACTGATGTCTAATGGAGAACCAAATCCTGCAGGACTTGTTCCCCTCCCCTTCACACAAGGACTTTGGAAGGAAAGATTGTTTGAAGGAAATACTCTAATAACAACCTTCTTCCTTCCTGGCCTCAGTTTCTTCCAGACATCGACAATCTTCATTCCTTACATGCTTAGTCACCCATGGCTATTCTTAGCACCCTTCACTCAGACCTGGCACTCCCCCAGCCAACACTCCTTGATGCCTGTAGCAAGTGGAAGACATGTTTTTTTAGCTGAATTGAATCTTTCTATCCCAGTGGTATACTTTTTCTTATGATCTATTTAATCTTTCTGGCAGTCTAGTTTTCATCTAATCTTTTTATCTAATACTCTCATCTAATTTGTTTGTCTAATCTAGCTACCTAATCTTCTTTTCTATTAATTGAATGTTTCTCGCTAATTAGACCATCTTTTCTGTGATTACCTCAGTCTCTCCAATTTTTGCATTTAAGTTGTCTGTAGTTCTGACTTGTTCATCACTGGAATATCTAGATAAGATTTTAGTTAGTTTCTTGTCTAATCCCTTTTTATCCTTACTCCCTCTTTTCTCTGTTTCAAGAAACAATACATCTTTCTCCATAAATAAACAGAAGCTTTCCAACTCAAGACTCCACACCTATAAATCTAGCCCAGTCAACTTTCATGGCTGCTAATTATTCACCAGAAATTTTAATTTAGAGAAATGCATCTTCATTCAAGAAAAAAATAGTGTAATTGGTTTTTGAGTTTTTTGTTGATGTTAGTGCTACATGGGGAAAAATGAATCTAAGGAACTCTGTAACAATTCATCATAGGGTTGCTAATTTTTGGGAACCCCATGAGAGTGAAAAATTATGAAAGAAAAAGGAATTTGCTAGAAAGAAAAAGTAATTCCTTTAGGCATTGCCAACCACAAGAATAAAAGTACCCTTCCAGGATTTCAAAACACCCTGTCTTGGTTATACTTGAGACAGATGAGGGTCCAGCCTGCATGTTAGCCAAGCTGTTGCCACAAAGCAAAATGAATATATCAGCAAGGGAAAGTCCTTGTATTACTTTATGATCATTCCTTCTTTCCCTGCTATATGGAAGCAATATGCTTTAGCAGAGTGAGCCAGTATAGACTGTCTAGAACAGGAGCACCAGAGTTTTAATATCAAGTTTGAGACTGTTTCGCTGTGTGACCTGGGCAAGTAATTTAATGTTTGTCTGTTTCCCCTTTTCCACCATGGACTGATGGGGGATTGATTAGTTAATATTTGTACAGATTGAAAGTACTGGTTGCACTTTCAGTGTACTTCCATTTTAAACCTTTCCTAATGACAGTGTACTTGGCACCAAATCCCAGGATGTATAAGAACAGCATTTGATATACAGGGGAGATAGATAGATAGATTATGCCACCCTTCCTTCCCCTCAACCTGTCCAAGACAGACAAGAGTGTATCATGCTCCAAATCCATCCCCTTCCCACCCTGAATCTCCTCTACAGTGAGTGCCAGGAGCAGATATATAGAGCTTGCTATCCTTGGGGAATCCTTCACAGTGACATTCAAAGAGACTAAAAGTCCTGCTGGCATGGCACAAAAATGATTTGTGAAGTGCCAACAGTCAGACTGTAAATCATCCTATGTTCAGCTTTAGGACAGTAAGTTTGCTCACTAGGATCAAGGGTTCTGGACTTCCATACCCATCTCATCTCTTATGCACACATAGCAATGGTAGGGCCTTTAGAAGAAAGGTGTTTATAATATATACGATAATGAACCATGAAATTTATCATTGGCTGTGTTCACACAGCCCTCTTATTTCGAAACAACAGAGGTTGTTTCGAAATGAGATTTAGGCTGTTCCAACGACGCACGGTTGTTTCGAAACAACGATTCCCGTTGTTTCGAAACAACCGCGTCGTTTCGAAACAACCGCGTCGTTTCGAAACAACTTAAACCTCATGCGGCATCGAAACAACGGTTTGCGAACACGTTGTTTCGAAACAACGGTTGTTTCGATACAACCGCTGGACCTTCCTCCCAGGGTGCCCAGCACCCTGGGGAACAGGAAGTTCCGGTCTTGGCGTGCCTGTCAGGCAGCGTGCCCGCCGTGAGACAGGCACATGCCCTCACAGGCAGCCTCCTCCGCGGGGGGGCGCCGCAGGGCCCCAGTTTGGACCCAGGAGGACACCCTGTGCCTCCTGGGGGTCTGGCAGCGGCCGGACATCTTGTCCCGGTTCCGGGCATCGCACCGGAACCGGGACATTTACGCCGACATCGCAGCGGAGATGTCCGCCGCTGGCCACCCCAGGACCCTGGAGCAGGTCAGGAATAAAATAAAGATCCTGCGCCAGGATCACTCACGGTCCCGGGAGGCCCGGGAGCTGCAGGGGGCAGGGAGCTCCACCACCTGCCCCTTCTATGAGGAGCTGCACCAGTTCCTGGGGCCAGAGCCCAGTGGCCACCCTGCAGAGGCGGTGGATACCGGGGAGCCCCTGAGCCCCTCATCCGGCACCGAGGCCCACACCTCGGATGTCTCTGTTGGGGGGCCTCCAGCCACGCCACCGCCATCTGTGGTGGGGCCCACCAGCAGCAGCCCAGAGCTCTTCCCGAGGCCTGACCCGGACACCAGCGGGGAGGACCAGGGGCCGACCACCGCCCCTGGGTCCAACGTGGAGCCCGGGACATCGTGCCGGACGGCCAGATCCCCCGTTGGTAAGTACCCCCCCCCGAGGCACACAGGGCTGGGCCTGTCCAGCAGGCCCCAGGCAGCGGGGGGGCCAGGGCTGGGTACCAGGGCAGGTAGGGCACAGGATTGGTGGGTGCAAAGGCACCCCCATGGTCACAGGGCCCATGGGGACGGGTGGCACCGGGCACACAGGGGCCCGTGCACCTGGTGGCAGTGGATAGGTCCTGGCTGGCGGAGGGGTGACCGCATCCTGGGTGGGGTGGGGAGCATGCAGGCCACACCGCTGGCCGGGAGCTGTGGGAGGGCCCCCAAGGACAAGGTGCATCCCAGCCCAGCTCACCCCTGTGGGCACGACCAACGGGCGTGCCCCCCAGGGAACGGCCCCCAGGTGGCAGGCAGGGGGAGGACACGATCCCCTTCATGCGGTCCTGTGCCCCTGGCCAGACCCTGAGTCCTGGTCCGGCAGGCTGTGTAAGCCACAGGGGTTTCCCAGGCATCAGCCCGGATGGGTGGAAGGGGCCTGCACTGCCATAGACTGCCCAGGCCCCGACAGCCACCCCAGCCGGACAGCATCGCCGCCCGGTGTCCCCCGGTGTCCCCCGCCGGGTACCGCCCTGGCCTCATCCCCAGACCTTGGGGACCGGGAACCCCACCTCTGGGCACTCCCCCATGGGATCCCGGGGCCCTCTGGCGGTCAAGGCAGGGGTGTGTGCAGTGGACAGGCGCGAACAGACAGGGTCAACAGGCGGCAGGGGCTGACTGTGTCTTG
>ML682040.1:17841988-17909463 GCA_007922195.1 Podocnemis expansa | reverse complement strand
GTCGCCCCAGGTGCGCTGGGCGACCCGCTCCCACCAGTCTGGGCTGGTTTTCCGAACCCAGAGCTGGTGGGGCACAGGGGCAGGCAGGTCCATTAGTTCTGCCCTGAGTATCAGGTAAATGAGGGCCTGGTGTGGGGGCTGGGAGCCCTCTGCATCCACAAACAGGGTGTCCCGCGTGTGCAGGACACCCTGCGGGCGGGCAGAGGGTCCCTGGGTGGCACGGCGCCCTCTGGGGTGCCGGGCACTGTCCATGGCTTGCTGTGTACTGCTCACCTGGGTGGACAGGGAAGTGAGGTCAGGGCTGGCTTTTATGTGATTGGCTAGCAACATGGCCGCCGACATGGCCCAGTGGGGCGGCCATGTTGCCACACCTCCCATGGTGCCCTGCCCCTGGGGCAAAATAGCATGCCCACTGTGTGGACATGCTATTTCGATTCCCGCTTTTTTTCTTATTTCGAAACAAGCGTTATTTCGATACAAGTTGTTTCGCAACAACCGTATCGAAATAACTGGCTGTGTGAGAACACAGCCATTGAGTTTTACCTGCATTTACCTTGGGCTGGGTCCTTACCTGGTGTACATTAGCATCTCTCCATTGGGTTCACTGGAAGCCTGCTGATTTACACCAGCTAAAGGACTGGACACTCAACTTGTAATTTGATTTACTAACATAATTTCTCTGACCTTGCAAAAAACAAGCTAATTATTGAGTCAGGCAGTTAGAAATGAGAATTGCTTCATCAAACTCTCATTTAGGAAAATTACATTGCTTTAATGGACAAAAATATAAAACTTTCCTTTCATCTGACACTGTTTAACATAGCGGTTACTCAGTGTCAGTCTAAACTACCTACATAACTGAGAAGAAAGAAGAGTAAGGAGGAATAAATAGGTATGGTAATGGCTGGAAATGCTCCCCAAACAAACCAACAATGGCTTCTCTTTAAGAGATGAAGGAAGCTGTGAAAATGCAGATCAATTCCATGTGTCAAAACAAAAGTGTGGGACTGAAGCAAGGTCACAGATACACAAGCAGGTTCACTGAGCCTATAACTCAAGAAAACACACACTGTTCAGAGAGAAGGGCAAGGCCTCTGCCTCAATGACCAGGAAGACGGTAGCATTCTTGATGGTGATAGAGAACAGAGAGAGTAGAAAGGATTTGGATGGGAAGATAAAGATTTTAGTTCTCTTGACCATAAAAAGATAAGCTGGTCATGAGACATCCCAGGAGAGATGTCAGAGGGAGAGAAGGTAGGCATAATGGAAATTAGTCATGAAAGAAATAGATTTGTGAGTCTTCAAGATGGAGGGGCTACTTGAAGCTATGGCGAATGAAATTGTCCAAAGAAAGCATAGAAAGAAAAACAGAATAGGGCCAAGGATGGAACTCTGGGGTAACCTTACTAACACTGATGTTGGTACAGAGAGAGATGAGGAGGCACTGAAGGCCTGGTCACAGAGCTAAGAGCAGAACCAGGAGTGGTTTGGATACATTAATTCAAACTCCTGACCTTCTAGATTCTTAAAAACCAAAGTGCCAAACCTTTTGAGACTTATGCACCATAAATCAATACAAAAATATTCACCTCATTCAGGAAATGAAGGAAAGGTCAAGTTAATTAATATCAAGTCAGTTATCTTTTTAGTCCATCAGCTTTCTTCCACATCAGCACACAATTTCATACAGCAGAAATGCTTCAGCAATGAGTAGTTTATAACGAATTTGGTGTGACTCTGCTTGACCCTCTAAATTGAATTGAAATATACGTGACAATTCAACCCAGTTTAGCAATACCTTTTGTGTTGTCAATTCCAAACCTACTCCACTCAGTTTTGTTTGCTGTATTTCAGGAGCAGTGGAAACAATGCTGGCTTAGCCCTCTTGCAGGCCAGGTTCTCTCACTGAGGCACAAAGTTCAACATTTCTAGTTGTGCAGGCCTTGTATTCAAAGATAGTTTTCCTCACTATCACTCTCTAGAGGGAAATTCATTCAGTGGCTAATTCTCTCTCAGTGTTCTTGACCAATATTTTTGAATTCACCTAGGCACTTCTTGCTTCAACTGCATTCCACACTTGACCCTCTTCTCTCCTGTTGGTCGACCCCCTTTCTTCCACCTCCCCTTCAATTTTCCCTCTCTCTCCACTTATCTTTCCATTTAGCTTATCCTTTCCTCATTAAAACCACCCAGAAATAAAGCATGGAACAAAGACGATATTTGCTACCATCACATTCTTCATCCTGCTTGTGTGTGAGACTTTTCCCCTCTCATGAGACTTTCTTGTCTATTTGGACCATAAGCTCTTCAGGGAGACACACTTTGCTACTTGTTGTTTGCGAAATACATAATGTAATTTGGACCCATTCCTGATTGACTCTTAGGATCTACTGTAATAAACATCATTAATAATAGTACTAATACTATCGATAAATTAGTAGTAGCATTCAATTGTTTTACAGCAATGCTAGAAACACCAACTGGGCCCAAGATCCCATATGCTCAGCACTTCATGAAAACAAATGAAACAGTTTTTGCCCCAAAGGCTATGTCTATACTACAGGACTGAGGCCCTGCATCCTCTAATACACCTCTGCTGGCTACCTAAGTGTGTGTGTCCAAAAACCAGAAACACATTGGCTATGTCTACACATTCATTGTTATTTCGAAATAAGGATTTCGAAATGAGTTATTTCGAAATAAAATCCTTATTTCGAAATAAGTTAATTCGAATAAACAAAATGTTAATTCGAATTAAGGGAAAGCCTGCAATCCAAACGGCTGTTATTTCGGAAGGGATATTTCGAAATAAAGCTGTTTGGACCTGTACTTTCGAAACAGCTCTTTCGAAACAACAGGTCTACACAGTGTTGTTTCAAAAGAACAGCTTTATTTCGAAATATCCCTTCCGAAATAACAGCCATTTCGAGGGGGGGCAGGTTTTACTTTTTCGAAATGATGATTCTTATTTTGAAAGGCTGAGGTCCGTCCTTTCAAAATAAGAAAACGTCATGTAGACCTAATTTCTTTTATTTCGAAATAACGAGTGTTATTTCGAAATAAAAGTGCTGTGTAGACATGCCCATTGTAGCAGTGGGGCATCACATCCCAAAAGCGCTGTATTGGGAAGTGGAAAAGAGCAATGGAAAAGAAGTAGCAAGAAATGGATGGATACCCATTCAATATCAAGGAAAAAAAGAAAAACATGTCTGAGCTGGAAGTTTACCCTTCATACATGTGCAATCTAACACAGCATGCAGCCTGAAACACCCCAGAGCCATGAACACACCAGACCAGATGAAATTCAGGAGTCTTGTGGCACTTGTAATTCAGCAATCCAGTTGCACCAGGTTCCACGTTTATTGTCTGTCAGTGACCACCATTTCAAATCTACATAGTGTTTAAAGTAACAGAAGCTTTTATTAACTACCAGTAGCACCACAAGCAACCTGGGATCTGATCAGAAAACTTGTTTTGAGGAAAGCTTCTCAGTTTGTACATTATCATTAATAGAAGTGATCTGGCAAGGCAACTTCTGTTCTGCCTGACCCCTCTGCAGCCACTTTTTTCAGTTCTGCTTTTGGTTATCCTGGGGCATCTCCCAGTGTCTTCAATGAAATTGCACAGAGGAAAATAAAAAAAAAATTGGCTCCATAATTGGATTGTAGTGAATAATACTGCTTATGATACACAAAGAAGACTAGAAACCTGATCACAGGCCCAGACCTCTGCTAGCTGTGCTGATCTTACAGTACGTATCAGCTCTTTTCCTTTGCTGGGTGACTAATCTGGGAGTCCCTTGTGTTACAGGTTGATTTGATCTTATAAACTTTGTCCATGTCTGCTACTGTGGTAACAGAGAGAAGTGTTTTCTGATTTGACTGGAAAAAGCAGAGTGTTTGGTCTCTTTCCCTCAAGAATTTTAGCTCAACATAGAGAAAGTTCATGTGAGTGCTTTTATTACAGTCTATATATATCTACATGGGGAACAACAATTTAATAATGGACTCTTCAACATAGCAGAGAAAAGTCTAAAATGATTTGATGGCTGAAAGTTGAAGCTAAAGTTGAATTCAGACGGGAAATAAAGCATAAGTTTTGTACAGTGAGGGTAATTAACTATTGGAACAATCTGTTGAGTGTTCTGGTGGATTCTCCAGCATTGGCAATTTTTATATAAAGATTGCATGGTTTTCTAATAGATAAACTCTGAAAATTATTTTGGGGAAGTTCCATGCTCTGTGCTGTACAGGTCAGACTAAATGATCATGATGGTCTCTTGAAATCTATCAATACCTTTTTGTTGAAAACTTGCATTGAAAGAACCCTGCTCTGATGATTAGCCAATTCTTAATTAATTTGTAAATTGGCAAACGTAGCTATGGTTGAAGAAACTACACCAAGATAGGCACATTTGCTAAACTCTCCACTTTACTCCCCTGGCAAGTAAGCTAGTCCATCAGTCCATCTGAAAATGCAACCTAGGCAGATCCAATGGATGATGTTACCACAATGCGGAACTGATCATGTGGTACAACTGTAGGCTTGGCAGATTGTTAAAAAAAATGGTATACTGTTTTGTGGAGATGGACTTAACAAATTCCTATGTAGGACTATTTCCTTCTGTGTGTGATGAAGGGGGAGCAAGTCAATCCTTTCATGGTTTAGCCAGTCCTTGGGTCTCAGAAAATAGGAGCAGAAACTCAGCCTCAGACGTCCTTGAGCCTCTGAAAGCAGGAGATACAGCAGGACTCACAGTATTGCATGCCTTACTAAGATGTGCAAACCCCTTCAATCATGTGTAAGTGCTAGCGTAGACAAAGCCTAAGGCATAGAAAAACTAAATGATTTAACCAAGATCACACTGAAAATTTGTGCTAACAGTTTATTAAAGCAGCTTAATGAGGTCTGCTTTAAGCTGGCTTAAAGTAGACCTTATTAACCCGGTTTAGACCATCCACACTAAAAATTCCAGGAGAGAACCCACATCCACACTGGCAACTGCTAGGGTGTCCTAGGAGTTGTGCATTGTGGGTAGCTGGCCAACAGTGCATCCCAGCAGAAGTGCCCCTCTCTCCCAACCACTCCTTCAATACAGGAAGTGAGTGACCACAACACCCACCATACTGTGTGGCAACAGGGAGTTCAGGGAGCCTGACATGGCCCAGAAATGTGCAACACAGCACCCCACACCTTCCCTGCATTGGCCAGACTCCTCCGGCTCTGGACCAGGGGCCACAGGGCAACTGCCAGCACAGGGGCAGGACGCAGCAATAGTTAAGACTCAACCACTGGGAAACAGCACGTAGAGGAAGGTGATGTCAAATCACCTGTTGTAATGGAAAGAAATCCATAGTCACGATTTAATCCTGCTTTCACACAATAATCTAAAAGAAATAGCAACTTTCTTTCTTTCTTTCTTTCTATGTGCTGTTTCCCAGTATTTGAATCTTAATAATTGCTTTGATTTGCTGTTACAGTGTGACCTGAACCTATGCCTTATACTCCCCTGCATTTATTTCCTACCATTCTGTAAGTTCCCCCATCTTCAAACCATCTGACAAAGTGGGATTTTCTCCCATGAAAGCTCATGCAATAAATAAGTATATTAGTCTTAAACAGTGCTTTCGGACTCCTTGTTTATTTTACACCAATATTAGGGGGATCGAGCTGAGAATGGGACACACACAGGATCGGGCTGGATAATGAGAGACATGCAGGGTCAGGCTGAGAAGGGGGAGCCATGCAGGACTGGGCAGAGAAGGGTAAGGGGGGAAACACAGGTTTGGGCAGAGAAAGGGAGACAGACAGGGTCTGGCTCAGAAGGGCAAGGGGAGAGGCAGGCAGGGTCAGACAGAGAAGGGGAGACACACAGGGTTGGGCTGAGAAGGGGAGAGACACAGGGTCAGGCAGCAGAAAACAAGGGGAGAGACACAGGGTGTCAGGCTGGAGAAGGGGAGAGAGACATGCAGGGTTGGGCTGAGAGTGGGGAAGAAGCGGGATCGGGCTGGAGAAGGGGGAGATATAGGTTGGGTTGAGAGAGGGAAGACACGCAGGTTGGGCTGAGAATGGAGGGAGACACACAGCGTCAGGCTGAGAAGGGGGGACGTGGGGTAGGGCTGCAGAAGGGCAAGAGGAGGGAGACACACAGGGTCGTGCTGGAGAAGGGGAGAGATGAGGGGTCGGTCTGAGAAGGGGGGGAGATGCCGGTTTGGGCTGAGAATTGGGGGAGATGCAGAGTCCGGCTAAGAAGGTGGAAAGATGCTGGATCAGACTGGGGAACATGGGGAGTTTGGACGTGGGGCTCCCAGCTGTGTTGTGCCTTCTCTCCAGCCCCAGCCCCATGTTTTCTATAGTTAGGAGGCCAATTAAGTCATCTTAAGGCAACCCCCAGGCCACATTGCCTTAACTCGACTTAATAAAGTCAACTTAATGGTAGAGTTGACTTTATAAGTAGAAGTTATAAAGTCCACTTTAGCGGCCAGGAAAGTTGACTTTGCTGGCTTGCAGTTTCGCCTGGGCTTTACTTAAATCGACTTAAGGGCCCTTAGGTCAACGTAAAGACACAGCATAGACATGGCCAGTGTGAGTTAAACCCAGTTCCTGTGTTCCACTGGACCATCAAGTCTTTCATTGAGGTTGGGGGCTGGGTGGGAGGGCTGGATGGATGATCCAAAGTACTTGAAATTCTCTAAATTATGCTGAAAGCCAGCCTTGCAGGACTGTCTTTTTTTAGTTTGAATTTTGTCCCAGGAATGGTAGGATTTGATTCACTAGCAGCCACACATAGATGATAGTTGTCAGATGAGCCACAATAAAATAGTTGATGGTCTCTAAAATTTATGGTTGTGGCTGTCTGTTCCTCTCAAGTTGTGTAATCATTTATACCAGTGCAAAGTGAGTGAAAGACATTATTAGATCAGAATTGACTACACAAGGTACAACAGAGAATCAGGCAATGTGTATGTATGCATGCATGTGTGCACACGTGCACATACACAATAAAAATAATCATTCTTCAACTTAGGAAAACGTGGCAATTTTTGCCTGAGCTACTAGAACTACCAAATCATTTCATCCCACTTTCAAGGCAGCCCAAACTGCGGCATGAAATGACAAACATTGCATCTGAAGGAATTAGGACTTGGGTACGTGTGTCTGGTCTGTTCCGCAGCAGCTGCTGTAGATGATGATTCACATACACCAGATGGCAGAGTTACTCATAAATAATGCTGATGGCTCAAGGCAATGCCTGAGCAAACCAGCCAATTAAGTTAATCTCTATTCAGTGAAATTCTTTCTGTTACTGGTGACGCTAGTGATTGATTTAGTGTCAAGCTTAGTTTGTTGACTTTGCACATTCATTGAGCTTTATTTTTTATTCATTTATTTGCTCAATTTGTATATTTTTACTTGACTGTGACAATATATAGCCTGTGGTCAGTTCTTCTCTGCCTTGCACTACGTACACTATTGTTACATTTTGGAAAACAGATATAAAATGGTACCAAAATTACCCAATTTACACCAGTATAAATGAATGCATAAGGCAATGGGAAGCAGCAAAGAATAAAGCACAGATTGCCAGATCTATGGGTAATGTAAACTGGTCTAGCTTCATTGACATTAAGCTGCAGAAGTAGCAAAATAAAGTTAGGCCAATTTTCATCAGCTGAAGCTCTGAATGTTTTCACCATGGCACTGACATTTCCCAGACCACTCACCAGATTTGCCCATCCCTAGAGGCAATGTATCCTGTTACCACTTTGAATAGATGCCTGGGAGCAAGGGGCAGACCTGTCCAGCAATGAGTTCTCACAACTTTGTGATGGCGTGCTGGAAAAATAAAGTTACAGTGCCATGTATGCAGTGGGAGAAGTATTATGAGAGATCCCTTGTTACCAGTATCAGAGGGAATTCTGTTTATCCTTGTCTTTCCTAACATGCAGCTGGGGTGATAAGAATGAGCACCAAGTGCTCTCATGAGTGACTACTCAGCCTGATTGATGTTCCCACATACACGGGGTCAGCTCAAAGGAATGTGGCACCCTGAGCCGGCTTTTGCTTTTGTGGCCCCCCAGGGGGGAGCAGAATCCAGCCTCTGTTCTGGGACAGCTCACCCTGACCCAAGGGTGGGGAACAACCAGCCCAGGAGCAGCATGGGCAAGTCCAGAGACTGGGCTCCACTCTCCAACCTCACCCCTGGGCTGGCTGTTCCACCCTAGGAATCAGGAGGGCCAGCCCAGAGGTGGGGGGAGTGAGCAGAGTCCACACCTCTAGGATGGTGGATCTCAAAGACAAAGTGCTAGACAGAGCACTGATAGATGTTAGAGCCAAAGAAAATTAGTGAGAGTCACCTAGACTGTTGAGCTAACTATAAATGGCCCATTCTCTCTGTACTGAAACAAATTCCACAGCCAGCTCTGCTCACATATTAACACTAAGGACACCATCACAGGACCTAATCAAACCATCTAATCCATCAAGAGCTCATATATCTGTTCATCCGCCAATGTGATATATTCCATCATGTGCCAACAATGCCCCTGTGCATTATACATTGGTCAAACTGGACTCTTTCTACTCATATGAATAAATGAACACAAATCTGACATCAGAAATGGCAACACTGAAAAACCAATAAGGGATCACTTCAATGTCCTCAGTCACTCCTCGACAGACATGTCTGTTACAATTCTTAAACAGGCAAATTCTAAATCAAAGCTTCAAAGAGAAACCGCATAGTTAGACTTCATATGCGTATTTGACACCATCAACTTGGATTTGAACAGAGACATGAAGACTATGTCTACACTAGCAAATCAGTCCAGACTAGGCAAGCTTAGTCTGGACTAATTTGAACCTTGTCTACACTAGCCTTTGGCTAGGTCAAATTAAAAAAAAAAATAGTTCAAACTAGTCAAAGTTTAGTTTGAGGAAGTTAATTCAGCTGGTTAGTCCAAACTAAGGCTATGTCCACACGTAGGGCATTGTTTCAAAATAAGTTATTTCGAAACAAGTCGTTTCAAATAAAGCCCTGATTTCAAAATGACTTAATTCAAAATAACTAAAAGTCCATTTGAAACAAGGGAAAAGCCCCAAGTGAAATAGCATGTCCAAAAAGTGCACTTGCTATTTAGCTTTAGGGGAAGGGCATGATGGGTCGCCTAGCCCCCTGTGACCCCCTTTCCCCACCCCTGCCTCAAGACAGGAGCAGGGGGGCAGGACCCCAATGGGGCTAGGAGCTGCTTGCGGCAGACTGCAAGTACCTCCCAGCCTGGTCAATTTCACAGTGAAATTGACCAGGCTGGGAGCTGCATGCAGTCTGCTGGCAAGCAGCTCCCAGCCTAGCTCCCTGCTCCTGCCCTGAGGCTAAGGTGGGGAAAGAGAGTAGCAGGGGGCTAGGCGACCCACGCCCCCAGGCAGGGAGCCTGGTCTGCCCTTGCCTGGGCTGGGTGTCTGCCCCCCAACCAAGGTGGGGATGCGGCAGCCCTACCTGCCCCCTGCCCACCTGCCGCAGAGGCTGGGGCAGGGGAAGGGGCTCTGCCCCCCGACCTGGGCTCGGCGCTTGCTGCCCAGGCTGGGTGGTGGGGCTGCTGCCGGCCCCGCACTAACCGCAGGTGCCGGCTTTGCCACCCACCTGGGCTCAGGGGGCAAAGCCGGCACCCACGGCTAGCGCAGGGCCAGCAGCTGCTCCCCCCCTTCCCTGAGCCCGGGTGGGGTGCAAAGCCCTGGGGGTGCCTCAGCCGGCTTCCCCCAATTCCCCTTGCCAGGGGAAGGGGGGCGAAGGGGCTGAGGCACTGGACCCCCCCCTGCTCCAAGCAGGGAGGGAAGCCAGCTGGTGCACTCGCCGCTCCCTCTACCCCCAGCAAGGGGAAGCGGTGGGAGAAGCCAGCTGGGGCACCCACCGCCCCCCTGCACTCCACTCAGCACCCTGGCCAGGGTGCTGGGGGGAGGCTTCTTCCCAGAGTGCTATGCAACCTGGGAGGAAGGCCATTGTTATTTCGAAACAATCCTTGTTTCAAAATAACATGTCCAAACAGCATTATTTCGAAACAATGGGTTTCAAAATAACCCTCCTTTCAAAACCAAAGTGGTTTAAGCTGTTTCGAAAGGAGGGCTCTTGTTTGGAAACGAGGAGCTCCCTCCTTTCGAAACAAGAAAACATCGTGTGGACATAGAGGCTTTTATTTTGAAACAACCAGTGTTGTTTCAAAATAAAAGCCTCTTGTGGACATACCCTAACTGCTTAGTTCAAATTTATTTCAAAGTTTAGTTTGAACTCACACAAAATAGCTGTTTTTTTTTAGTTCAAGCTAACAAATTAGTTTGAACTAAAAAAAGCACAATTAGTTTGAACTAAAAATTAGTTTGAACCAAAAAAACCACGCTTATTTCAAAGTTTGAACTACTTAGTTTGGACTAACCAAGTCCAAACTAAGGTTTTAAGGGTAGACATAGCCGAATTGGCTTTCTCACTATAGACACTAGTTTTTAAAAGTGCCGCAGGACTCCTTCTTTGTTTTTCATTACAAACAATGATTCTCATATTTCTCACTTTCTGATATATCGTTTCATCCTGTTTGAATCTATACAACTTGTTTGATTTGCTGAAGTAATCTAATCTGATGCAGTGAAATGTACCCACAGGATTTATCTTTTATGTCCATACTGTAAGTTTTCCATTTTCTAACATCTAAGTGGGACTTCACTCACAAAAGCTATGGGTGTGTTCACACAGCATTCTTACTTCAAAACAACAAGGTTGTTTCGAAATAAGAAATGCCATGGCCACACGATGCACGGCCATTTCAAAACAAGGAAACCCCTTGTTTCTAAATGGGAGCCATTCTTTCGCAATGGCTTAAACCCAATTTCCTATCAAACCCAATTTCCAATCAAAACACTGTGGACATGCTATTTCGCTCCCTTATTTCGAAGACCCTTTATTTCAAAACAGCTTGTTTTGAAACGTCATTTCAAAACAAGCCCTCTGTGTGTGAACATAGCCTTTGTGATAATTAAAGTTGTTAGTGTAAAAGTGCCACAAGACTCCTTGCTTGTTTTGCTGAACAAGATTAACATGGCTACTTGTTTGGAACTGATGAGCCCATGTAGAACTACATTCTCATGAATTACACATCAACCCTAAAGCCAATAGCTGCAGAAGACCGTGTACTTCTCCTGCCCAGACACTGTTGCCAAACCTTGGCGCTGAGTCCTTGAAATTTCTATCATGCAAGTTCTTATACCAGATAAGTCTCCACTGGCACATAGAAGCTGGTATGTGGTGTGAATCAAGAACAGTGCTGGATTAAGTCCCTGTGCGACCCAGGGTTGCCCACTTTTGTGGGGTCCTCCCCACCCTGGTGGTGGCCAGCCTGGGGGGTGACACAGCCCGGTACAAATGATACTGAAGGGCAGGATCCAGGGCTGAGTGGATTCTGGGCCCTGTGGCCCAGCTGGTGCTGTGAGGGGAGAAGCCTAGGGCTGAAGGGAGTCTGGGTCTGAGAGCTGATTGACACTGCAGGGTGAATGAGTCCAGGGCTTGTGGCCCATTGGTCTTGAGGGTCCAGGGCTTATGGCTTGGCCAGTCCATGGAGGTGCCCTCAGGCCAGAGCATACGGTTCGTTATGTTTCTGCCCTGTTCCCAAGCTAGCTGGTGGGGAGTGAACCAGCCACCAGTGTGGCTGGGTGGGCAGACTGATTGGGAATTAGAAGGCCCCATGCAGGAAGAAGTCCTCTGACACTAGAAGCATCTTTAAAAAAGCAGACAAAGGTATAACCAAATGCAACGTCTGGGAATTAAAGTTAGAAAATATCATGCTGGAAATAAAGGCAGAGTAATTAGCTAGGGAAGCAGATCACAGAGGGAAGTGACAGATTCTCTATTACTTGGAGACTTTAAA
The DNA here is from genome assembly GCA_007922195.1 of Podocnemis expansa. Lineage (NCBI taxonomy): Eukaryota > Metazoa > Chordata > Testudines > Podocnemididae > Podocnemis > Podocnemis expansa. Next base: position 17,897,554 of record ML682040.1, on the reverse strand, counting down.
TTGAGATTACATGTTAGATTCTGAGCTGATGTAAATCACCTCGGTGTTGTTGAAGTCACGGGAATTATGCTGATTTACACTAGCTGAGCATCTGGCCCTTTATGTCTTACTAACAGATATACTCTAGCTCTTCCGCTTCTTATTGTATTCAGTGCAGGACTTCTTAAATGAAAGTCTTTGGCCTGTATTGGCAGACTCCATTATCGTAATAATTCCTTCTAGCCTTGAAAAGCAATGAGCCAGCTGGTGTAAATCTGAACAGTCACTCGAGCTACATTAAATTACACCAGCTGTACAGGTGGCCTCTTAAATCTACTAAATGAATTAAACCAATATAAAAACTGATCCCATGACTTACACTTCCCTGCATTTATTTTCCTCCCATTCTGTAAATTCCCCCATCTTCAAAGTGTCTGGCAGAGTGGGATTTTCCCCCATGAAAGCTCATGTGATAAATAAATTTGTTAGTCTTTAAGTGCCACAGGACTCCTTGTTTGTTTTTCTGAACTAGACTAGCACGGCTACCCCTTTGGAATGCATCATGGTATGTGACCCAGTATAATTCAGACAGCAATTTAGTCAGATTTAGAAGCAGCATTTCTTTCTTCACTCTGTGATTCAAAAGTTTGTCAGTTATCTTATGTGTGCACATGCCTAGAACACAGGTGCTCGGAGATCAAGGTTAAATTATACACTGGAGAAAATTTACAAAATATACTTCAGGAGTTAAAAACTTGTGACACAGAACAGAAAAGCCACACAGGGATATCATTCACGTTTTCAAATTAACCAGTTCCTCAATTAAAGCTGCATGTGCAACCCCTCTTTCTAGCTCTCTTTCTCAGCCAACTGTTTCTACAGCTAATTTAAAGGCATCATTATAATAGGAACTGAAGTGAACATTTGATGCAGTGTGCATATGGCAACCTAAGCTTTCTGAAAGCCCAGTAGTTCCAGCTAATTAGTTTTTTAATTTATTTATGTTGGCTTGTGGAATTCTGTAGTTACCAGAAAGTGAAAGTTAAGACAGGTAATTAAAGAAGGATGTTGAGCACAAGAGATGACAAATGGGCTCTGCTGAGCACTGCATATATGGAGGTGATAGGCCACTGTGTGTGTGCAGTGTATTGTGACACCTGATTATGCTAAAACAAACAATAAGTCTTTGCCTCCAGCCAGTGCCTTTCATTAAAGATCTCAAAGCACTTTCCAAACATGAGTTCAGACCAGATCAGTGTGTACAGGTTGTGCGCATCGACTATATGGTATCTCACACGTCCCTTGTCACAGTGGTTCCCTGCTGATACATGTTATTTTGGTGGGGTTAATCCCGGCAGGGCTCAGCGGTCTAGCCTAGGTGATATCCCTGAGTGCAGGCAAGCAGTTGCAGTTGAGTCTAGTTAGACTCACGCCCTTAAATAAAAGGTCTGGGATGTAGCCATGATAGATACCAGATGCCAGACAGGAGGCTGTGAAGGTATGAAAGCAGCTCTTTCTGTGGGGTTTTTGTATCATTGACTTGGAGCTTATACATTGTTAAATTGCATAAAGGGATTGTAGTGAGAGATTTTGCTGGTTTAGTTAAGCAACAGCCCTGAAAATAAATCTGACGTCCTGGAGGAGGTTGTTCTGCTAACCTCAGGTCATGTATGAACTTTCTGTTCAGCTTCTCATACCCATTCATTGCCATGGGGCCTGTGCCCCGAACCCATTGGGCAGTACCCTGAGCCCTGAGGAACAGCCGACTCTGCTGCCCCCTCTTTGCTACACTGGCACAGATCTCTCCCAGGCCAGCCCCAGCAGTGGGGTGGACCGTGGGCTAAGGGGGACCCCTACCAGCCCAGAACGCTGCCAGCCTGCTCTGCCCCACAATGGCAGTCCACTCCACCCTTGGGGTGGGTCAGGCCTCTAGTGCACTGCTGCAAAACACTGGCCCACCCCCAGCATTAGCCCCACTCCATCCCCATGCTCAAGATGGAGAGGCTACCCGAGTGGTCAGCCATGCCCCACTTCATCCCACCCACTGTGGGGACAGTGCACTGAGTCTTTTTTTTTAAAGGCATAATGCCCCTGTCTCCCAGACTAACCATTCTATAACACCCAGCATGGGTCTGTCCATGTGTCATTTGTAAACTAATGTAGTGGCTTCACTGTGGTCCAGCCTGTTCTCTTAACCATCATCTTTTTATTATCAGCCAGTACTGCTTTCCATACACTTTCCATCAATAGCATCACAGAATCATAGAAGATTAGCATTGGAAGGGAGCCTAGGTAAACTACAGCTTTGTAGTAAGAGCACTTTTGCATTGTAGTATTTCCCCCAGTCCATCTAGTGGTTGGTTGGCCATGTCTCCATTTGGTTTATTTCTTGACACCACCTCTCATAAAGTTACCGCAAGCGTTGGGCTGGCAGAACATCAGGTAACGTATTAAGCTGTTTGGTTAGGATATGAGGCATTGTCTCAGGTGGAGTTCAAGAGCCAGAAGGCAAATCATGGGAAACACACTGATGATTGCTGGGTAACACTCAGCTGTAGAAGCAAAAGATGTACGGTTTCCTTACCTCATCTTCTCCACATGCCCTGTGCTCCATATGGTCCTCATGCAATGCAATTAACACAAAAAGTAGGAGAGCCTGGTAGCTAGGGTCCTGGCTTAGGAAATGGTTGACCAAGATTCAGTTGGCTGCTCAGACAGAGATGCCCCCAGGATCCTTGGTAAATCGCATACTCTTGGTGTGTCTCAGGTCCTCCTCCATAAATTGAGAGTAATAGCTCTTCTCTACCTCACGAGGCTGTTATGGGGAAACAAACAGGAAAGATCACTCTGACATCTACTGATGAAACACACTCTATAGAGATAAGTGGTATTACTGTACATTCAGGAGAGGATAGTATAAGCCAAGAGGCCAAAAAAACAACCTGCTGAGTGATATACTGGAGCCAACTGGAGTTGAAGGTCACTTGGAAAACTCGAGGATTGGGCACTCAAGACAGTAGAAATGCAAGATGGCTGAGTATAGTTTACTGAAGACTTCCAATTGGCCAAGATTTTTTTTATTCTTGCCATTGGGTAAAGAGCCTAGCAAGGATATGTGTGACCTATTTTTTAGGAGCTGTAAAGTAAAAGGATGGTTTCTTTGTATTTCTATTCCCAATTTTAATTTTATTTAATAACCTTCTGCCCTGGACCTGCGGACAGCAATACAGATGAATCAGTGATACAGAAAGCTGTCAAAAGATCATTGTTGCTTGCTTTGAAAATGAACTTCTACTTTGCTTTTAAGAAGTGAATTAGCTTCACTTTATCACTTCACCCAATGTCAGGAAGCACTAAATTTGGAACTATAAGATAAGAGCTTAAGGCCATGCTGGCATTCAATACCACTAAAGGGTTTGGTGCAAATTAAAAAAACAGTCAGGATATGTAAAGATAAAGTCAGTGCCTCATCCACAATCAGTGCTGTTGCAAACGAATTAGAACAACAAGAAAAATGAAGGACAAAATAACATTCTAAAACAAGAGGTGGGTCATATTTTCAAAATATCAGAAGTGTGGGGTTCAGCAACAAATTTATTCTCAAATTTTCTGACACAGTTGGTAAGACGTCATGAGCGAATAGCCAGCTAGAAGCCTCTATGCAATAAGCAGATACAAATAATTAATGTCTGTCTCACTTGTGGCGTCTGTATGCATAGATCAGAAACAGAATGGCATGCATCTTTTAATACATGGCCTTAAGAGTCTCTCGCTTTCAAAATTTCACTCTGGATATTAATTGTCTTATTTGTATGACTATAGTGTCTAGCAGAATTTCACCAAAGACAATGGTAGTAGTAACTTAGCCAAAAAATACCTTTTTGGGGGGCACTGAAATGCCACAAATTCTGGTTGAATTCATCATATAGTTTCAGCTGTAATGAATCTATATTTCTATTCAATCCCTGAGCCTTCGAATTCCACCTATCCACAAGGTGAATTCTATTGAGTTCCTGTAGCAAAGACACTCTCTCCTTCCTGGATTAATTCCAGAAGATTCATACTGGCAACACAACAGTGCAGCCTAGGGATAGGTTAGAAGCTTGAGACCTTTATTGCTAAAAATGCAGGGTGACACCATTTCAACTACAATAAAATCTTCCTTCCTGCGTTTTACAATGAGTAAGTCAGTCAATAAGCTTCAATGGCAACTCGCTGCCAGTAGGTTAAACACCTGCCCTGCAGCTATCTAAAACTTGTCCTCTAACATCCAGTATTCAAGAGTTCAGATTCAAAACAAGATACTGGTCTGTGCTAAAGCTTCATGTAGTGACAGGATGGTCACCAGTGATCCTCTATATATGCAAAATTAGCTAGAACTCTGGGCTTCAGAAATGCAGGCCCAAAGCACCTGAAACAAAAGGAGAATCCTTAGAAACATCCACTGGTATGTTCTCTTTGGGTACATATACACTGCACCCTTAAGTCGACTTGAGGAAGGTTAAGTCGACCTACAGACTTCTGTGGCCCCACTAGGCTGTTATTAAGTTGACTTAAGTGCTTCCTCAAGTCGACTTAATAACACCACCTCTTAAGGTTGACTTAATGCTTAAGTCAACCTTATTAAGTCGACTTAAGCCAATGTAGACAGGAAAAGTCCTTAAGTTGACCTAATTGGCCTCCTGGTCCCCTCCCTGCACCACTGCTCCATTTACCTAGTTCCTGCTATTGTGGATGCTAGCAGTAGACAGGAGATTTCAATGTGGACTCTGTAAGTCAACTTAATAATTTTGACTTGAAGTCAACTTAAAGTCAACCTTGTTAAGTCGACTTAACAGAGCCTCAAGCATAGACATACCCTTTGTGAGCTAATCAACAGAGAATAACATGAGCAGTCACGCCTGAGTGGTTCTGACCTGCTGGCCAGGAAAGGACAGGAGGGTGCGCAAGCTCCCTCACACAGAAACACCACACAAGCAATCAGGTGGTACGAATGCCCAGGTGGGACAAAGCTCAATAGATACCAGTGTATTCCAATACTATGCTTGATATCAAATGCCAATTGGAGTTAATTAAATTGTGCAGCTTGGCAGAATTTATAGAATATTTCATATTTGAAAGGTGTGCACAGTTTGCTCAGTTGTAATGCTTTACAAACAGAGAAGAGCCAGCACCACATCCACAGCCACTAAAATGGCAGCCATGTGTATTGAGTCCTGCTTTCAGAGAGTTTACAGTGTGATATAGTCAGAAGGGCTTTAATCTCCATTATCACTCTTTCATCTATCTAATTCAGCAGCTAATACTCTTCCCCAAAACTGTAAAAGTTCAACATGGATGAGCATCAACAACTTTGCCTCGCTTTCTCTATGGAGAAATAGCTTTCCATGGTTGCTGCTGAGCAGAGCCACCTTCCACTGGAATTGCCATTGTTAGTCAAAAAAGTCTTATCCTTAGCTTCATGAAAGCAATATACAACATGATGCCTGCAATGGCTCCTGGCTTTCCTTTAGAAGCTGGTGTTGGCAGGCTGCTGTATCTCTCTGTATACATAATTCATTCACATCATTAGATGGCCTGTTTGGGGGCATATTGTACAATTGTGAGGAGCAGAACATGCAGATAGCTGGGACTTAATATCTACCTCAAGGCATGACAAGTCTGTGCCACTGAGTGTTTAAAGGTGGGGATTTATTTTTACAAATGAATGCACAGAATTATTAAGTACACTTGTAGGGAGAGAATCTGGCACTCAATGTATGGTCTGGATTCTCCCAGACCTTTAAAATTTAACCCAACAAGAAATCAAGGATGAGCTGGGGAATTTGTCTCACTAAATGGAGCAATGGTAATTCTCTTGTGCCTCCTTATCCAAGAGCTAATTTGGCCACCCAGCCAAGACTGGAATTGCAGAATTTCAGAAGAAAATCCCACCCTCATACACTCACCCACCACTGGAAGGGGAAGAACCATGGGACTTCCTAAAGGGCAGAAGATGCACGTTGCTCCTGGCTTCCCCTTTCCCTCCCTCTCTGTGGAAAGAGATGACCCCCCCAGCTCTGTGGGATCAAAAATCTGTAGTGAATGGCCAGGAGAGAGGGAGGGAGAGCTTGACAGGAGATGGGAGATTACAAATCCTGTAGCTAATCATAGGCTATCTTCAGTACACCTGTCCCCATTCTTAAAGGTGTGGGGGTGAACTAAACACACCGGTGTTGGAATGCTCAACCAAATCCATTACACAGAAGTCCCACATTTCTTCATCCCCCATCAACCTCAAGAGGTGGGTCTTTCCAACCACAACTGCTACCTCTTCTCGAGTATTTTTAGAGGAGAATCACAGGCCTGTTGCTTTCCTTGGTGTCAGGACCCTTGAGTGTAGGCTTCCTCAGCTGAGTGTAGCCTAGCCCCTTTAGTCTTCAGGCAAGTTAATGAGCTCTGCAGCAGAATCCCTTGACTGGCCAGCCTGCCCAGTTGGTTGAAATGAGTCACAGGTGGACCGAAATGAGTCACAGGTGGATCAAGAAAGGAAGTAGGTTCTAGCACTTAAGAACTATACCGGGAATCAGAAAAGGAACTATTCCTGGCTTTGCCATAGACTTCTGTGTGGTTTTGGAAGAGCTGCTTGATCATTCTGTGCCTCAACTTCCTCCCTGTAAAACAAGGAGAATACTTCCTTTGTCCCACCTTTCATGTATTTTGGCTCTTCAGATTGTGTACAGCACCTGCCACAGTGGAACCCTGATGTCAGACATTATCCGTCTGTGTCCTATTCAATATGAATACATAAAAACTCTATAACAGTAAGGAATAAAATAAACTTGCATACAAGCTTAGTCATATTGCAGACAAAACATCTCAGCATACTTAAAAAGTTATTTTGTTCTCTTCATAAGAACATCAGAATAGTCATGTGGGATGAGACCAATGACACGTCTAGGCCAGCATCCAGTCTTCCGGCATTGGCCAGTGGCAGGTGTGTCAGTGGGAATGAACAGAACTGGTAACCATCCAGTGATCCATTCCCAACTTCTCACGAACAGAGGCTGGGGACACGTCAAAGCATGGTTTTGCATCCCTGCCCATCCTAGCCAATAGCCATTGAGGCAGCTATCCTGCATGATCTTATCTAGCTGTTTTTGAACCCTCTTTAGTCTCGGCCTCCACAACATCCTGTGTGAAAGAATTCCACAAGTTGTGTGAAGAAATACTTCCTTTTCTTTTGTTAAACCTACTGACTATTAATTTCATTTGGTAACCCCTAGTTCTTCTGTTATGAGAAGGAGTGAATAGAACTTCCTTATTTACTTTGTCACACAAGTCATGATTTTATAGACCTCTACCCAGGGCCGTAACTAGAGCAGGGTGACTGGGGCTTTGCCCCAGATGCGTTAACAAGTAGCTCCATTTGACCGCTCAGTAAGGGTGTGTGTGTTTCATGCTGCTTGCTACGGTGTGCCGTGGGCACCAAAATATCTAGTTCCAGTACTGTCTCTACCATATCACCCTTCAGTCATCCCATTTCCAAGCTGAAAAGTCCCAATCTTATAATGTCTCCTCACATGGAAATTTTTCCATACTCCTAATAATTTTTCCTTGCCCTTTTCTGTACCTTTTCCAATTCCATTGTCTTTTTTGAAATGGGACAACCAGGTCAGCATGCAGTATCAGGATGTGAACGTCATAGATTTATAAAGTGGTGATTCATTATTTTCTCTCTTATTATATATCCCTTGCCTTATGATTCCCAACATTCTGTCAGCTTTTTTTGACTACTACTGCACAGTGAGTGGACGTTTTCAGAAAACCACCCATAGTGGCTTCAAAATCTCTTTTCTAGTGGTAATAGTTAATTTAGACCCATCATTTTATAGCTATAATTGGGAATATGTTTTCCAACATGCATTACTTTGCATTTATTGACACTGAATTTCCTCTGCATTTTTCTACCATGTCACCCAGTTTTGTGAGATCCCTTTGTAACTCCTTAGTCTGCTTTGGATTTACCTGTCCTGAGCACTCTTGTATCATCTGCAGATTTTGCCACCTCAGTGGTTACCTGTTTTCCATTTCATTTAAGAACATGCTGAAATAACACTGGTTCCAGTATGGACCCCTTGAGGACACCACTATTTACTGCTCTATATTCTGAAAACTCCTCCTTTATTCCTATTCTTTCTTTCTGATCTTTTAACCAGTTACCAATCCAGAAGAGGACCTTCCCTCTTCTCTTTCTATTATTCCTGCAACAAGCACAGGAGCCAGAAAACAACTTTCTTCTCCTCACTGAACAAGAATTTTGAAATATAATAAATAGCAAACTTTTTTTAAAAAAAGTCCACTGAGGAGAAGTCATTGCACCAGCATGTTCATGCTCTAATGGGATTTTTCAAGGTCCAGATGCTCTACAATGCAAACAATCTTTCTATTAAAAACATCTTACCAATAAGTCTTCAAAAACAAAAAGTGCCACAAGGATCCTTGTTTGTTTTTATGAACGGTGAAAGCCATGTAAAAAAGAAATCCCAAATACAAAATAACAATCTACAGTGGGTTCAGAAAAGATATATTATCTCATAAATAAAGGATTTTTATGTGATTTATAATGATGTTGAATTTCTAGAAAAAATATTGGGTAAGACATGTCCTCAATGGAAACATCTTTAAGGAATGTTCTTCTTTGTGCAGCCAATACAAAATCAGATACATCAATTCATTGACATTGCCACTCAATAGTCAATAAAACATGACTCACAAATAGCTATCTGAAAACTCAGAATGATAGCAATAGAAATACCAAGTAGCTCCGGTGGCAATAGCAGCTGTATTTATTACTCCAAAAGATAATATGTAAATCCTAAAATAGGGAGTTTTATACAAAATTGAAGGTAGGAAGGGTTAGCCACTGGGCTAGACTCTGCCCATGGTTACATTGACATAAATATAATAAAGTTAACAGTTATTCAAAATTTACAGTACAATCAGAATCCAGCCAAGTGAATCTGTGATAGTGCTGTTGAATAAACTCTGTTTTTTCATGTTGGAATTCAGCACTCATACCACGGTGATTTTCAGGTTTTCATTTCATGGTCATCTTTCAATGGGTGTATAAAAAGCCTGCTTCAAGAGGAACAGTCACCCTAACAATTTAAGTGTGAGAAACAAATATTTGCACACTGTCAGTAAGCAGGAACTTTGCATGTTCCCCCCTTATTATTTCTTTTATCTCATCATCAATAGATTCTAGAGGCTCCAACCTTAGTTCAGTGTAGTAAGCAATGAACAGACATATATTAAGAGAAACTCCTGACCTTTTAAATAGGTAAAGGGAAATAGAGAGGGGAAGTGACTTCCCCAAGGTCACATAGCTCATCGGTGACAGAGCTAGGAAGAAAACAGATTTCCTGAGTGCTTGTCTTCACCAATTGTGGTGAATTTGTCCCTGTCAGATCAATCTCCCAGACTGACTGATCAGGTCTGTGGAGACCCATTCAGAATCAGACAATCAGGAACCCAATGCTGGAAGATCACCCCCACAGAAGAACTAACCCTGAGTCACAGGGAAGGGGTTTAGCCCCAGCTCAGGCTACCAGAGGCAGCATGGTAAGTAGTAGGTAAGCAATCGGAGGGTGATATGCAAAGTACTTGCGCATCTCCCTTCGATTGCCACCACAAGCATGCAGCAGTATAGACTGGGGCTATGTCTCCATCAAGCATCTTCTCCATTAGACTACAACATTTTTCATCTTTACTGCTCTTTGTAAAACTTCACTCACAGTCAGTGCCACTAGATCAATTCTTCAGGATTGACTGAATGGCAGTGGAGACCCGATTAACTAACCTTGAAGTCAATTTAATAAATCCACCCCATGTAAAGATTTAATGCTGCAGTAATGGGAGAGCATTCTCATTGGTGCAGCATAGTGGGGACACCATGCTAACTAAAACTTAGGAGGTGAACAGGAGATACCCTAGCTACTCATTGTAGCTTGAGTATTTCCCATCAACTGCTGCAAAATTTCACTGAGAGTGTAGACCTGGTCTAAGTGCACGATTGAGATGGGCAAGATCATCCCTCACACTTCAAACAAGAAATCCCATGGCATGTTTAAAGACCAACAATTTTATTTATCTCATGAGTTTTCAACGGTCTTTGAAAGTGCCACACGACTCCCTGTTAGTTTTGCTGAAGCAGGCTAACACAGGTACCTCTCTGGAACATCATATGCCAGTTTCTGTGATTGCAGGGAACTAGATATTGGTGCATTCTAGTCCTGCCATTTTTCTTGTTTGTTTGTTTTTAAATACCCATAAATGGAGGTCAACAACAAGAGCGAGGTAGCACTCACTGGACAGAGGTGATTTTGGCATTGAATACACACAAAATTCTGTCAGGAAAATCATTTTTTTTCTTTACCCTCCAATGCTCCCATAAACAACAGCTTTTGCTAGACAGATGAATAAATTCATGGAAAGAAAGAAAATCCTGGAGACATGTCCTGACTGACAATGGCATTTCAGAATGAACTCTCTGAGGCCTTGCATTATGCTAACATCCCTCATGGTCAAAGAAGTTGAATGCTGAAAGACCAATGGGAATTTTATTTGTGTGAGACCAGTAGGATCAGTCCCCAAGTGCTTGGAATAGCTGGCTGAGAAATAAAAGATACTAGAGGCCAAGTCCCACCTAATGTCAAAGGATGTAACTACAGGCTTTGAAGTGGTTCCGTGCACTTCTAGCAGGTATTAAGGGGGTCTAGGATGCAATACATTAGATGGCTGAAGTCTAGGTCAGTTGTTCAAATGCAATCTGTATGAAAAGAGCTTTTGATCACAGCTACTTGAGCTGGATTTGAACTGGTGAGTTTTATACACTGCTCGCAGGTAAATTTTTTCCAACACTGCCCTTGGAAGTAGATGTTTCCATGTTAACTCTGATATACGAAATTTGGCAAAGGAAATCCCTATTCTTTTAAGCAGAGAGAATACCACATTTCTGTTAATGACTTTTAAAAATATTAATAGCAACAATGATGATTTTAATGAATAGAGGAATCTCAATCTTGGTATCATTGTGCAATTTAGGAAAAGGAAAACAATTGCCAGATGATAGCACAGGCATGGAAACATAAACTTTAAGTATCTTTAAGGTAGATTCAACCAGAAACTGCATATAACATGAAAAATATTCACGCATTTTTATGTGATCTCACTCATCCAAAAAGAGTCTTTGAACCAATGTCAAAATATTTACATATATAGATCATCTTTTTTAAAGTATCCTTTCCATTTTAGCCCCCTGAGCATTGCTTCTTATTTCATCTTTAATATGTATTAATTTAAGTCCATTTGATTTATTACTAGTAGATTTCTAAAGGTATATCTTGCTGAACTTTAAATTAAATAAAACATTTTGGCACAGAGACTTTTTGACACTTGCTTAACAGGGTAAATCTAATGTTATTATTCATCTCACTCATTTTAAGACTTGCATTAATAATTTCAGGGAGCATTTTGTCTTAAAGTTATGCACAACATAACTCAAAGGTCTTCATACAACGGATTAATAAGAAACTACTTTCCCTCTGTGTGTGTGTGTGCATGTGTGCGTGTGTCATATGCTGGAAATGTGGATTGGCTTAACAGTGTTGGTCCAGGGTGAAGATTTTTCACATCCCACAAGTGATGAAACTGGGCTGATCTAAATGTTTAATGTAGACCAGACTTAAGCCAATCAATTCATTTTCCAAACTGTAATTCTCTAAGCAATCATTGATCAGTGGGTCATATATTGTGGCCAGTGGATCACCAATGTTCTAAGGAGTTGTCAGCAGAATTTCTGATGGCCAAACAATGGAAGTCATGGGAGTCTGGAGAGGAGGTTGGAGGTGAGTTCGTTTTTATGAAGTGGTCTAGAAAAATGTAAGCTTCTGAGATTTATTGCATTAAGAGAGAATAATACTCACTTTGTGCCAGCATGTACCAAATCCAAAGCAGTGGTTTAGCAGACCCTTTGCCTTTAAGTTGAAGTTCTGACATTCCAAAAATTGTATTGTGAGCCTTCAATTTTGTTGTTGCTGACTGATTTCCATCTGAAAAGTTCTTCATTTTGCAAGTAAAGAAAATAGTTTCTAATGGCTGGGCCTGTAAATTCAGTTTGGCTTCTTCAGACCCTGTTGGCTTCTTTCCTTCTCGCAGAGCAAAACCAGCAACAGAAACTCTGCAGGCCAAAACAGGCTCTCAGTAACATGTGGGCAAACCAACTGACAGCAGATTATGTTCTCAGTGATGCCTATTTAACCCCATTCTCCTGAATACATTTGCTGATTGTCTTGGCAAGCAATTCCATTGATGGCTGATACACAAATTCTCACTAGCTTATTGCTGTATTGGCTTTACACTTCTACCCCAAGGAAAAGGAAGTAAAAATTAATCATTGCCACTGAGGTCAGCAGATATGACTCTGAATAAACTTGCAGAACAGATCTACTGAACTAAAAGGTGCTGATTTTATAAGGACATTTTTATGAGGCAGATTTTAAAATTGTTATAGTACTTTTTAACCCACAGCACTTACCCTGTGGAACCCAGAAAAAAAGTTCTGCTCAAAAGGATACAAACCTCAGTGACCAAATACTCTGAAATCCACTAACTGTGATACTGCCAAGTATTAGTTAATACATGCCTTAGGCTCTGTTCATTTTTATGCATTATTCACATGCAGTCAAAAATAGATGCAGTGTGCCAGGTTTTATACCAGTGTAACTCAGATTGGAACCTATCGCATTTGATTTACCTTCCAATTTTTTTTCCACCACATTCTCAATTGTTCTATTTTATCTTCTGACTATTGGCAGCTCTGTACTCAGGAATCAGCAGAAGAGAGTGAAATTTTGGAATATAAGGGAGCCCCAGGACCAAAGTGTTTACTAGCCTATGTGAAATAAGGCAATCAAATGCAAATAGGGAGACAACAAGTGCTACAAACAACCTATATGCCACATTGTAGGATGGTAGTTTCCCCACTCCAGAAAAGAAGGGGTTAAAAGCCCTTCAAAAAGGAGCAGCCAATAGGAACTGGGGTCTGGAGAGCCAATCAGGGCTAAGGAATGCTTCATATAAGCAAGCTGCAGCCCCAACTCTTGGCAGTCTGTCTCTAGTTATTGTGGAGGAAGGATGTACTGGAGCCATCTCTGAAGGGAACAGGACCAGGCACACCACACTGCAAGCTGCCAAGGAAGGGTACCTGTGGAGGAGTTTATATGACCCAGGAGACTTGTTAAACTATGGTCTAAGCTGGAGTAGGAGTTCAGGTGGTGCTCAGTTAAGGCACATAGGGTCCCTGGGTTGGGCCCAGGAAAGTGGGAGGGCCTAGGTACCTTCTACCTCCCCTGGACTGCCAGTGGGTGGTGAATGGGCTGGTGGTGGCCACTGAGGCAGAAAAGGGCAGCCTGGATTAGACCATACCCTGGAAAGGGGGAACTGGGAGGACTCATCTGGAGGGCTGAGGTCCAGTATTTGACCAGATGGAGCACAGCCCACAGGAGGGGGTACCAGTTGAACAATTCCACATTAACATCACCAGGAGGTGCCCTTCGGGGTGGGGGGTCTTGTGCAACAACCTGTTTATACACATATCAATTGTACAGAACGTGTAGGTTATGTTTCGCTTCCAGAGTTTGAACAGTGTTCTAGAAAAAGTTGATGACCTTGAAAACTGACTTTAAACAAGAGAAATTTCTAACATTAGAAAAACTGTCACCACAACTGACACTGCCTGGCAGCCTCATCATTCTCAGTATAGGAGATGACTGGATCACAAAGAACAAACTGCTCGCTTGCCCACAGGTGTGGTACTTCCATATCATGCTTAAAAGCACATTGACAGGGCAGAATGGGAAAGTTTGCTGGGGATATTCCTTAGCTGAATAACATACTGCTATCTTCACAGCTGTCAAGCCACCATTATTCTCCAGTACATAATTCTCTTCTAAATTATAGAAGAAAAAGAAAAAGAAAAGAAAACTTGCTGATAGCACATGATTAAAACAGGGTTATCACCCCAAAGCACAATACAGCTTGTCATGGATGGAGGGTTGTTCTGAGCAGCTAGTATGAGATATAATTTATGGATGTGTGATCAAAGATACTACCCCATTTGGGAGATGGCAGATTCAGAAATGTCCCTGCTAGTTAGTTTAATATTATAATGCAAATAATTATAGCATTTTATACTTAATTCTGTTGTAGAAATAAAGAGGAAAGCCATTTGACTTTCTAGATCAGCAGATAAACAGCCAGAAGGTCAGCGTAATATACAATATTATATTTACTGGCAAGTGACATAAGCAATTGTGCAAAGTCAGCTGAAGAAGTTTTGTTTTGCTTGACCCTTTGAGATTTCCAAAGATTGCCTTCAGGATCCATTCATTCAAAGTACCTTGTAGCTCTGGTTTATTTCTGTAATATAAAAGAGAAATGATGAAATAGCTCAGCATCTAAATTGGAAGCTGGTGTGGGTATAAATTTTAAGTCTCTGTATTGGCTGCTAAATAAATACTGATATTAAATCTATCTTGACAATGCTGTGTATTGCACAATTAATTCTAATATTCATCTTTGCCTGAAATGTAGTTGAATTCCTCAAAGTCATCAGTCACTTTGTAAACAATCTCTAAATTTCACAGCTTCTTAAAATATTCAAAATCCCCGATTCAAAGTGATTTTCTTATATATTCACTGCTAGGCTGGATTCTGCCCACCGTCACTCATTCTAAGTAGCACCTTATTCCATTATCAGTCACATTCACTATAATGTAACTACTTGTGAAGTAAGGTGCTCCTCTAAATGTGAAATCCTGGCCCTTTTGAAATCAGTGGCAGAACTAGGAGAGGAGTAAACAATGATGGGGATAGGTCGGTTATATAGACTGTTAGAGGCCTCCCACCTTTCTTGCTCAGCTCCTCGCCACAGTTCACTGGAAAGCAATGGTCCGGAGTCCAATCTACAGGCAATGTGCTTGGTTTATTTGGGCTAAATAAGCAAGCATAAAACCATAGTCTTTCACACCAGTTGGGCTTGTCTCTAATAAACGGATAAAGTTCTCTGCCTCCCCCAAATCAAAACTCTCTGCATTTATAGAGCTCACTCTTTCCTTGCCCCCAGTTTTGTAGCAACTTCTGCTCTGGTCTGTTGCCTCATTGTCTGTTATAGGAAGGCAAAACTTTTCATCTGTTTGGGATAGGGAAGAAACTGAGTGAGTGCTTCCACATTCATTCTTTCCTCTTGTTTCTCTCTTAGTTTATTAAGACTAGAAGCAAAGCCAAAAGTAAGATTGTTGTTTGATATTTCACCTTATTTGCTTCACATTCTCCTAAAACAGACCAGTCTGCATTACTTGGTAAGGTGGGCTCATTTGAACAACTTGTGTTTTAATATAGGTAAATGCAAAGTCTTTCATCTAGGAATAAAGAATATAGGTCATATTTACAAGATAGGAAACAGTATCCAGGGATGCAATGACACTGAAAAGGACTCAGAAGTCCTGTTAGATAACCAGCTCAACATGAGTTCCCAATGCTATGCTGTAAGTAAGAGGGCAAATTTTGACTCTTGGATATATAGGCAAGGGAATATCAAGTTCAAGTAGGGGTGTGGTACTAACTCTACATATAGCATTAGTAAGGCTATTACTAAAATCCTGTGTCCAGTTCTGGGGTTCACACTTCATAAAGAATATTGAAAAATTGGATAGGATTCATGAAAAAAGCTATAAGACTATGAGGACTGGAAGACATGCCTGGTAGTGAGAGTTAAAAAGCTCAGTCCATTTTTGGTTTTTTGAGTCCAGAGTGAAAGCTGACAACCACAATCCATGGATATCTATATAGGAAAAATTTATCTAATATAGATGGCTCGTTAACCTAGCAGAAAAAGGCAAAATGAGAGCCAGTGGCTAGAAGCTGAAGCTAGATATATTTGAATCCAAAATAAGATGCAAATTTCTAACAGTGAGGATAAATAACCATTGGAATAATGTATCAATTAATGTAGAGGGCTCTCCATTATTTGCAGTCTTTAAATCAAGACAGGATATCTTTAAAAGAAATAAGCTATGGCTCAACAAAAGTTATTAGCTTGATGCAGAGATAACTGGGTGAGGTTCTATGGCCTGTGTTATGCAGGAGGTCAGATTAGTTTACCATAATAGTGCTTTCTGGTCTTGAAAGCCATAAATCTATGATGTGATTAAAGTTCATAAAATAATTAAAGGTGTAGAGAAGATATATCATGAGCTGTTCTCCCTGTCTCATTACATAGGAACAAGTAGACATTCAATTAATTAAAAAATGGAAAAATCAAAAATGATGAAAGGAAATACTTTTTTTCACATAATATGTAATTAGACTTTGGAATGCATTGCCACTGCAAGTTGCGAATCTGAGAATTTAACACAAGTCAAAAAGGGATTGGCTAGTTACATAGCTGGATGGACTATGCAGGTTGATAATAGTTAATAGGAACACACCTTTCGGACGGGATCTAAAATCTCACGATTCAAGCCAATCACTTGTATTGATCAGGATGAGACCTAAAGTGGGGGGCAGATTTTGTCACGTCTGTGTATTTCAAGGTTCTTGCATCTTCCCCTGTTCACAAGAAGCATTCTGTATCTTCAGATTATTTAAACATCAGGTTCTAACTCTGCTATACTTATAATCAATAGAAGAACTCTCACTGAGTTCACTTAGAGCAGGATTTCACCCATTAGGTGATGGGTCATCAATTTACCCAGAGATATAGGGTGAGTGCTCTTTTCCCAGGTCTCAGCTTAATGAAACTGAGTCACACAGAGCAGAAGAGACAATTCACATGAGATGTAAAATGCTTTTGGAAACTAGACTGAGTCACTAGGGCTCTAATCCTACATGGAGTCCTCTGCAGGTAGGACCCTGAACATGCACAGCGCTTTCTGCAGGATGAGAGCTGATGTTTGAATCTGACCTTCCCTAAAACTCAAGAGTACTCAGGATTTTAGTTTAACCCTCTCTAATTACTCAAGTGAAGAGAGTTTGGAGAAGGATCAAATCCTACTCCTCTTTGTATTCATCACAGAACTGCAGTGTTCTAAGATGATGAAATCTTGTTATGGGTTCAGTTAAAATCCTTGTAGGAGTGATGTGTGAACTCATCCTTCAAGTAACAGAACTGTAAGCACAAACACTCTCCTAAAACAAAAGTTGCATGTGAACCCACCAAAGAGCATTTTGCTGTGAAGAGGTGGGAGAGGGGAAAAGAACAGACCAGAAAAAAATAGAGGAAGAGACAAAAAAGTCCAGCAGGAGCCTGTGTGCCAAGTGACCCTCGGAAAAGCTAGAAATAAATCTTTGTGATCTGGTATTGGTTAAAGAGGTTTGAGGGCTGTAAATATAAGCAAAGTCTGAGCTGATGAGGCCACTCCCTCTGCTCAGTCAGCTCAGAGGGGGCACTTTATTTGCATGTGATTTATATTTGCATAAATACAAATTCCAAAGGGATAGCCATGTTAGTGTAGTCCAGGGAAAAAAAAAACAACAAAACCCTGAGGAGTCGTGTGGCACTTTAAGACCAACAGATTTATTTTTCGAGTTCACCCATCTTTGAAGCATCTAAGGAAGTGGGATTTTCCCCCATGAAAGCTCATGCAAAAAATAAATCTGTTAGTCTTAAAGTGCCATATGAATACAAATTAACAACTTCTCCTCCTACAGTGAAATTATGCTAAACCCAGCCAGGTGCTGGGCATAATAGGAAATGGTTATTATGGCTGGTTTTGGATTACAAATTGCTTTTGTGTTAACTGCAGGGACAATGAAATATCCTTTGATTGTATGAACAAATGACAGTAGAACTCTGTTCTGATGAAAAATTCACTCTCACCTAAACAGACCTCAAAAGGGTGGAGGATGGATGCTCCAGCATCATAAGAGCAAAGGGTGAGGCTCAAGGGGTTTCCTGCTGAGACTGCGCTAGCCCTGATGAAGGGCTACCTATACACAGTCCTCTTCTTCCATTGTTAATGTCAGTAAGGGAGATAACTTATGACAATGAGGCACAACTTATCTAAACAAATAATCCTTGCAAAAATAATTTAGCTAAGAGTTAAACTCTGCAAAAGCAACTTGGAACTTTGTTCTTGCTTTGTGGTAACTACATTTCCACCCCAGACACTGAATTATTTCCTTTTTGCAGAAGAATTGCTTTGCAGAGATAGCTCTGCAAAGGTAGCTCAGATGCAAAGAAACTTGCAAAACCATGTCTGCCCAGCAATGAAATTCCAGTTGGCTGAAGATAGTGAGTGACAGTTTTCTGTCAGTAATGAAAACACTAACCAGTCAAAGAACCAATAAGGTGGTGATGTGGCTCTCAACAGGTACCAAATATGGTAAAACAAAGCAATGGTACCTTTTAGAAACTGAAAGTGGGGTTGTGGAACCTAATAAAACCACTGTGAAAGCCCGCAAAAAGCAGAGGTCTGCGGAGGCGTGAATCTAACAGCCGAACTGAGGACTGATCACCCAAGGTTCCCTCCCTGGTGACAAATATTTTCACCGGCAAGCTCGCTGGATGAGACCAAAATGTACCACTTGGGGTAGCACTGGTGCACACAGATTGAATCAAAACTGAATCTGAATCAAACAAATAAACCATGGTTCTGTAACTATAAAGGATAATGCTTAAGAGTACTGATTGGAGCCCAGTATCAGTTCAGGGCTTAGTAATAGGAACAGGTTTAGGAATTATAGTTATACTTTGCTGTAATAAACCTTTTGATATCTTTTTAGTTTTGCCTTAGAACATTAAAAATAATAAGAGATCAAATGTAAATAAATAAATTTATTTTATTCTAATCAGATGTAAATAATTGAGTTAGTAAAAGAAATCAAATTTACCCAATGTCTGTTTCAGCATCTCATCCCCATCAACTGTGTCCAAAGAATCTCAATTAATTCTCAATTAAAAGGAAGAGTTAATGATTCCTTTTGGAGTCTTCTGTTTTGAAGTGGGACATTGGTTTTTGTGGTCACAGAAAGGTTTTCCCAGAAGCTGAACGTCTCTAAGAGTTGAATTCACTAGAGAAATTGGGAAACCTTGACTGACAATCAGAAGAGAGGAACCAGCAATGATTTACTCTCACAGATGATGAGAGCCATCAGCACTCAATGCCTGCAGAGGGCCAGCAGATGGTGAGAGCCATGGATGGGGACTCAGTAAGTCCAAGAGGTGGCAGAAAGCAGCCATGGAGTGGGTCTGGTCAAGCTCATGTTTAGCAGAAGGGGACTGGCTGGGTATGTCTATACTGGAGGCTTAAGTCGACTTAACCAGGCTTAAGTTGATGTAAGCAACTCCAGGGCCACATTTGGAGTCCATTTAGTTGACTTAAGTACTTGCCTAAGTCAACTTAATAACTCTTATGCTTAAAGTCAACTTTAAGGGTTAAGTTGACTTAACAAAATGTGGCCATTAAAGTCAACTTAACAAAATCGACTTAAGGCAGGAGAGCCATTTAAGTTGACTTTATAAAGTTGACTTTATTAAGTCAACTTTAAATGGGTCCTCTGGCTTAGGCTGACTATAAATTTCCAAAGGGATAGTCGTGTTAGTCTAGTCCAGCAAAAAAAAAAACCAAGGAGTCATGTGGCACTTTAAGACTAACAGATTTTTCACATGAGCTTTCTTGGGGATTTTCTCCCATGAAAGCTCATGTGAAAAATAAATCTGTTAGTCTTAAAGTGCCACACAACTCCTTGACTTTATAAAGTCAACTTAAACAAATGGGGCCTCTCTAAGTTGACCTAATAAAGTCGACTTACTTGAGCCCTCTAGGGTAGACATAACCATGGAGCCCACCAAATGAGAGGTGGACCCTGCAACTATGATGGTCAGTACAGGGAACAGCAAAAAGGAAGAGGTGAAGGACAACCCACCCCCCGCACTCTGGGGTGGGGTGGGGTCTGATCATTATGTTATGAATTCTACATTATACTGTTTTCCCAAACCAGTGCTATTTGGATTTTTTCCCTCATTTTTATTAAACGGTTCACTTTCTACTCTCAGACTCAGTGCTTGTGAGAGGGAAAGTATTGCCTTTTACGGTGCCCAGTGGATAATGTGTGATTTCCGGGGAGACTGGGTATGGGCTTGAGCTGGTTTGGTGTTATAGCATTGTTAGGAACCCCTAGATGTAGAACCCGGCCCTTTGCTGCTGCCAACTCTGACTGGCAGAAGTGTCTCATACGCTAAGAATCTGCTCTTTTTTTCTTGGTTCCTTCTCTAAGGACACAGTTTGTCCTTTCCCTATAAAAAGAGAAGATTGCCTCAAAGACATTACCAGAGTCTTCCAACATCTGCTGGAACATCCCCAGGCTCCCAAATATTGACTAGTCATTCCAGAGAGAGTTACAATGAGAGCATTGTGCAAGAGCGTGTGCTGCAAAAATGAGCTATATTGGCTTAGTATGTAAGGAGAGTAATATTTTTGCTCAGCTCCAAACAGAGTATCAAGCTTTTTCAATATGGTTTATAAAATTAGCAATGTTCGTCTTCAGAATTTTAGCCCTGTGTATTCAGTGCTGTTCTTATGATTAGGTAACTATATGCTTTAATAAATAATAATACTACTGAAGAGTTGAATTGGAGTGATGGGGTAACACAAAGAAAACAACTGAAGGGGGCTGGATTTTAAAATGTGATAGGAGCATAAAAGACAAATGGAGGTAGCTCATGTTCACAATTCATTTGCTCCTTTCCTGCAGACATCACTCTGTCTTTCATGCAGATTGTTTCCTCAGGTACCTGATCTGCTCCCTGACTACTAGGCTGTTCCAGCATGCTGCTCTGGCAATTGACCCTTTAAATTTTGTAACAACAAGCTACAGCCTAAAGTGATCATCTTGCCTACTGCAGGTTATATGTCTCTTCCTTCCAGCAAGTACAAGAGCTCTTTTTATGTTTCCAGAGGGGTAGCTGTGGTAGTCTGTGTACAGCAAAATCAACACGAGTCCTGTGGCACCTTATAGACTAATATATTTACGCCCAAAGAAATCTGTTAGGCTGTGTCCGCACACAAACAGTTAAATTCATTTAACTTAAATTGATTTAATAAAGTCACTATGAAAATCATTACATCTATTTAAGCTAAATCAGTTTAACAGGTCCACACTAGAAAGTCAAATTGAACTAGCATGTCCAGGGGCAGGACTTGCTAGTTCAATTGAGGAGAGGCACACCTTTGGCGGTGTGGCAACATGGCCCCCTAGAAGGGCCATGCTCCCACCCAATATGTGAATAAAGAAAGGCACCCTGAAAAGGAGAATGGCAAAAGTGTTAAATTGAAGCAGCTAAGTCAAAATAACATATCCACACTGTACGATTTTATATAACAGTTGTAATCCAAGCATCGTTTTTATTTTAAACAAGGTTTTATTGAATAGATCTAACTTTCCTTGTCTTGATATGATGGAGCTTGTCGTTTCAAAACAAGAAAATATTGTGTGGACCAAAGCTTTTTTAAATCAAAATAACCAGCATTATTTCAATTTAAAACCTGTGTGTGGACATAGCCTGGGTCAATAAGGTGCCACAGGACTCTTGTTCTTTTTATATTGTTTCTTTATGGGGGTCCCAACATTGCTTGAAACCCACAAGAGGAAATCTGAATGTCCTCCTGCAGTGGCAGTACTGTCTGCAGAAAACAGCTTTTAAAAAGAAAAGAAAACTGTGTGGTACTGTTTCTGCTTTAAACCTTGTGTAGCCTTGGGGGATACCTTAACCCTTGGTGACTCAAACTAATCCAGAGGGGTCCTGTGCTGCTAACAAATCCATTTACATCAGAGTTCCCAAAGTTCTCAAAATGAGTAGGAATTTTTTTTAAACCCATGTCCCTAGTGTAGACTGAAAAGTTTACAGTTGATTCAGTAATGGCAAGCCAGGAGAAAGTGAGAAAAAACAAGGCAAACTGAGGAGTTCATCATGCATTCCACAGCACTATCATTTTCACAGTACAGTGGCTCCTTTAGAAATTGGTTCTTTCTATTATGCATCAACGGAGGAGTGCACAAGCATTCTTGCTAGCAGTGTGTCTCTCTGGTGTACTTAGAAAGCACCTAATGCTCCTTGAACAAAATAAAGGTGAAATTAAGAGCCAAGCACAAAACATCTTCTATAGCTAAAGTGCCACCCCTCCAGCAACCACCATAGACAAATGATAGTAGTAGGAAGGATGTTAGTTCCAGTTCACAAAAATGAGCAGCATAATTGGTATGTTACTTTCCCCAGACCATTTATCTGAAAAAAGGAATACTGAGTTGAAATTTGTTGTCATACAGTTGGTAAAAGAACCCATGTGGTCTTATTACTGTTTCCCAATCTAAACCTCGTCTTTCTCTTCCAATTGTTTGTTGCTCTTGTTTGCTGTGTCTTGCCTAATTTAGACTGCATGCTCTTTTATGACAGGTGGGTAAGATTCTGAATTCAGAGGTGGGATAGGTTTTGTCCAGATGAACCCCAAAAGAGCAAGGTGAAGTATCTTTTCAGAGCAGCAAGGTGGGATGAGGCAGGGTGTATTGCTGAAAGTACAAGACCCGGAAACACATGTTCTGGGTTTTATTTCTGACTCTACTAATGCTCTCTGAGATGCTTGGATAGAAGGCTTTATAGACCTGCAAAGTAAAAGTATGGTTCACTTCTGAGACTGCTTATCTATAATACTAGGAAGAACGTGCATTCTAGATGTTGAAGCAAACAAATAGAAACCATCACTCCAACACAACCATTTTATTCCATGGAAATAATCAGGGTGAAGCCAGCAATACAGCATTAGCCAAAAAACTACTCTGTCCTTTTGTACTAACTATACATTTTTGTGTCTGTCCTATTTGACACCTTGCTAAACTTTGAAAGACTGACAGAAGGACAGTAGTTTAGAGCTTCTGTTCAGATGTGATCACGAACAAAAACCAATGCAAACTCAATAATGAAAACAGGATATTTACTGTAGTTGCTAAACATATTAGGCGGGCCCTCCAAATAAGAAATGACATCACACAGCATTCAGATGTGTATGTTATATCACGATAATGTATGGAGATGTGTGTCTTACACAATGGTTCTTTAGGAAGAGCTTCCTACTACAGTTCACGCTGTCTGATTCTGTGTGCCAGTATAGTAGCACCCAAGGCTTGAAGCAATGTTGGAGCAGGTTTCCAACTGTCTAGATTTTTCACATCACTCCTTTCTTTCTCCAATGCCTTCTGTTTCTCCTTCATGTGGAAAGGTATGCTGAGGACAGGAGAAATGCAAATGAGTTAACTATCTGCAAAGTTAATGTGTTACGGCAAAGTGGCTCTCCTGATTTGGTCTTCAACCAAACCAAATTGGACTCAGTGAAACACATCACTAGTAGCATGCATTTAAATATTTAAGCAGCTTACGTGTAAAACACTGAGAGGAATGGCTCCTTTTTTTAATTTAGCAGAATATTTAGAGGAAAGATAGGGAAGTATTAATGTATCTGGAACATTGTGTAATTTTGTAGTCATCCATATTCAAGGATTCATCCAGACAGGACCAGGTGCAAAGAGGAGCTACTATTATGACTGGGTTAATGGAAAGACTATTTTATCAAAGGAGACTAAAGTTTGACTTGTTTAGCCTACAAAAATGAAAACTGAAAAGAGATTTAATGTCTTCTCTAAATACACTAGGGGGCTAAACATCATGCTGAGAAAGAACTATGTAAGATAAAGGACAAAGGCCATAAATAAATGCGGATAAACAAGCCATGGATAAATTTAAGCTGGAAGTTAGAAGAATCATAGAAACTGGAAAGGACCATGAGAGGTCATCAGATCCAGTTCCCTGCGCTCATGGCAGGACCAAGTACTACCTTAAGCCATCCCTGACAGGTGTGTGTCTAACCTGCTCTTCAAATCTTCCAATGATGGAGATTTCATAGGCTCACTAGGCAACTTATTCCAGTGGTTAATAACCCTGACAGTTAGGAATTTTCTCCTAATATCCATCCTAAACCTCCCTTGCTATACTTTAAGCCCATTGCTTCTTGTCCTATCATTGGCAGTTAAAGAGACTAATTTTTCTTCCTCCTCCTCGTAACAGCCTTTTACATACTTGAAAATTGTTATGGCCCCTCTCAGTCTCCTCTTTTAAAACTAAACAAACCCAGCCCTTTCAAGGTTCCCTCATAAGTCAAGTGTTCCAGACCTCTAATCATTTGTGTTGCTTTTCTCTGGACTTTCTCCAGTTTGTCCACATCTTTCCTGAAATGTGGCACCAGGAACTGGACACAGTACTCCAATTGAGACCTAATCAGCACAGTGTAGAGTAGAAGAATTACTTCTCTTGTCTTTCTTACAATGCTCTTGTTAATACATCCAAGAATGGCATTTGCATTTTTTGCAACATGTTACACTGACTCATATTTAGCTTGTGTACGGTTTCTAGCCACCAGAATAAGGTTCTGGACAGCCTTCCCAGTGGGATTAATAGAGACGGTTTTAAGCTGGAGTTTGATAAAATTATGAGTGAGATGATACAACAAAGTGGTCTTGGGACAGCAGGGGCTGTACTTTGTGACGCATGCCCTACGCCCTAGGTTTGGTTGCTAAAAAGGAGTGGGCTATTATCTGCTGCAACATTCAATATTGAAAAGAAAAACCTATCTTTTTAAGTGTGCAATTATTATTAACTTAACTGTTCTTAATACTTTTCATCCCTTTATATTCCAAAGCAAGTCAGACACTGACAAATATTAGGGGCCAAATCTCCAGCTGGTGTAAACTGCATAGTTCCATTGATTTCATATGATAATTCCATCTATTTAATTTCCAAAGCAAAATTCAACTGGCAGCAGACACCAAGAATGGAAAATTTACGTTAAAATCGGGCAAAGTTATAAGCAACTGAGAACAGATTCTTCTAACAGCAAATGTCAGGCAACCTTGATTAGGCCACCTAGAAACAGTAATGAAATATTAATGTTGAATATCTGGAAAGATCCTCAAAACCACAGCCACATAATTTTAGTAACATCTAATCCCTGAAGTCCTGATGCTGACCTGATGAAAAACTCTAGATCCACTGATTTCAATGAATCTGTATTAATGCACAACAGCTGATTATCTGGCCCTGCATATGTCTGCTGTTAAATAAACAGAATCTCCAAGAAATCCCCTTTCCTCACTTACTAGAAATGAATTTAGCAGATGTCAAGACATGGGCATGCTTGTTAAACTTACAGCAAGGGGCTCTTCATCACGTGAGTTTGCATCTGTTAGACTGTGTGAAGTGTATAGCGAAATCCAAGCATGAGTATGATTTTACAAAAAACAGATAATTAAAACCAAACATCGCCTAGATCAGGGGAAGGCAACCCCTGGCACATGTGCCAACAGTGGCACAAGAGCCCAGTCAGAGCAGCACATGGCACCTCTGCAATGCCACAGAAACTGTGGCTCCTGTCACTGAAAGTGACTCTGGGCAGCTTCTTTCAGGGGCAGTTGGGGTGCAGACGGCGCCCACCATTCCCATGTTCCAGGCATGGTGTGAAAGATGCCTGTAAGGTCTTCTCTCCATGGTGTGCAGCCGCCAAGGAGCCACTCTGCATAGCTTCTTTCCTCAGCATGCCTGGGGACCCCCCAAGAGGAGCTGCTCCAGGCATCTTCTTTCCATGGCATCCCTGGGCACCCCTGTCCCTACACATGCTGCCAAGAGAAGCCACTGCAGGCAACTTCTTTCCGCAAGTGGCTCCTTTCAGCGGCTTGCCCAGGGGGCACCCCTCTCCCTGTCCCACAACCTCCAGCCATGCTTGCCACCAAATTTTCAGGCAGCCACTGCTTTTATTTCTGTGGAGGGAGCCACTGGCACTGCCTGATAGGTGAGGAGGAGAGGCCAGCACAGAAGTTGGCAGAGGTTGCTGACCCCTGCCCTAGATCATGCAACCTTAGGCTGGTACAAGATAAAACAAAAGAGAACAAAACAAGTGCTCACTCTTAACTTTTTTTTGAGATGGGAGTTTTTCACTAGACCACACCAAGTGATTTTATTTGCATGTATTAATCTTTTTTTCTGCTGATAAACCTGAAGAACTGTTCCAGATTGAAGTGTCATTGGGGAGGTTTTGGAAGAAATTGATAAATTAAAAGTAATAAGTCATGAAGACCTGTTGGCATCCACCCGAGAGTTCTGAAGGATCTCAGATGTGAAACTGCAAAATTGTTAACTGTTAGTATGTAACCTATCATTTAAATCTGCCCAGTGGATCTATAGTACCAGGGAACTGGAGGATGGCTAATGTGATGAATTTTTCTAAAAGGCTCCACAAGCAATCCCAGCAATTACAGACTGCTAAACCTAACTACAGTACCAGGCAAGTCTGTTGAAACCAGGGCTGGCACAACATGGTAAGCAAGGTAAGCACTGCAGGGGGGCGCTGCCATTTGAGAGGTGCCAAAATGCCCTCAGGGGGACGTGTCCCTGGTCTGGCCACCCCATACTGGCAGGGACCATGCGAGCCGGCCAAAAGGGCAGCCCAGTTCTGCTGCACCCCCATCTGCCCTCGCTGCCATCTTGGCCATGAGCACGGCTCTTGGCTCTGTGCAGGAGCAGCAGAAAGGGGGCGGGAGGCAGCGCTGAGCCATTATCACTCCTCCTCGCCCAGCCACGCTTCCTCCCGCCCCCTTCCTGCTGCTCCAGCACAGAGCCAAGAGCAGTATCCGTGGTCGTGGCGAGGGAGAGGGCAGACGGGGGGACACCAGATCAGCAGCACTGAACTGGGCTGCCCTTTTGGCTGGCTCACCCAGTCCATGCCAGCATGGGCCAACTGGAACAGGGGCTGGGCACTCCCCTGGACAAGCTGGCCCCAGCTCCCAGTGCCAGGGGGGTGAGAGAGGGCCCCGCTCAGGGTGATTCTCCCAGGGCCCCGCACCCTCCCAAGGATGGCCCTGCCCGGCGGGAAGGAGAGGGAGGATCGCACCAATTTATAGGTTGCAAGAGGGCACCAGAAACTCTAGAGCCAGCCGTGGTTGAAACTATAGTAAAACGCAGAATTTTCAGACAATATAGATGAATATGATTTGTTGGAGAAAAGTCAGCATGGTTTTTGTAAAGGGAAATCCTGTCTTACCAATCTACTTGAACTATTGGAGGGGGTGAACAATAATGTGAACAACTAAGAGCCAGTGAATTTAGTGTCGTTAGATTTTCAGAAAGTCTTTGCCTAGATCCCTCACCACAGGCTCATAAGTAATCATGAGCTAAGAGGGAAGGTCCTCTCCTCAATAAGAAACTGGTTAAAAGTTAGGAAACAAAGGTAGGAATAAATGGTTAGTTTTCAGAATGGAGAGAAATAAATAGTAGTGTCCCAGGGGTCTGTACTGGGACCAGTTCTCTTCAATATATTCATTAATGATCTGGGGAAAAGGGGAAAACAGTGAAATACCAAAATTTGTAGATGATACAAAACTACTCAAGATAGTAAAGTCCAAAGAAAACTAGCTAGAATCACCAAGGGTTCTCAAAGACCGGTCCACAAAATGGCACATGAACTTCAGTGTTGATAAATACAAACTAATGCTCTTTGGAAAACATAGCCCCAGCTATAGATAGGGGTCCAAATTAGCTGTTAGTATTCAAGAAAGAGATCTTGGAGTTATTGTAGGTGGGTCTGTGAAAACATTCGCTCAAGGTGCAGTGGAAGTAAAAATGAGCTAACAGAATGCTAAGAATGATTAAGAATGAGATAGAAAGTAAGACAGAAAATATCAAATTACTTCTCTATAAATCTATGGTATGCCCATATCTTGAATACTGCATGCAGACCTAGTTGCTCCATTTCAGCAAAGATATTTTGGAATTGGAAAAGGTAAACAAAAGGACAACAAAAATAATCAGGGGTATGGAAATGCTTCCATATGAGGAGACATAAGCTTAGGACTTTTCAGCTTGGAAAAGGTACAACTGTGAAGAGATGTGATAGATTCATAGATTTAAAGGCCAGAGTGGACCAGTATCATCATTTAAGCTGACCTCCTGCACAACGCAGGTCACAGAACTATCCAGCCACTCCTGCAATAGACCCCTAACCTATGATTGAGTCACAGAAGTCCCTAAGTCATGGTTTGAAAGCTTCAGGGTACAAAGAAATCACCAGCAAGTTTCCCAAGCCCTACCCTACAGGGGAGGGTGAAAAACCTCAAGGTTGCTGCCCATCTGCCCTGGAGGGAAATCTCTTGACTCCAAATATGGCTATCAGTTAATCCCTGAGCACATGGGCAAGACTCAGCAGTCACTGAAAAAAGAATTCCCTGCACCAACTCAGCACTCATCCCATCTAACAGCCCATCACAAGCCATTGGCATATTTACCACTAGTAGTCAAAGATCTTATAGTAATCTATAAAATATTGACTGGTATGGAGAAAATAAATAAGGACATGTTATTTATTCCTTCTCATAGCAGGGTCATCAAATGAAGTTGATTGGCCACATGTTTAAAATGCACAAAAGGAAATATTTCATCACACAACGCACAGTCAATGTGTGGAACTCCTTCCTGGAGGATGTTGTGAAGGCCAAGACTATAACAGAGGTCAAAAAGGAATTAAATTAGTTCATGGAGGATAGATCCATCAATGGCTATTAGCCAGAATGAACAGGGACTGCTTTTTTCCAAAGACTAGGAGTGACTGACAGGATGGATCATTTTATTACCTGTTCTGGTCATGCCCACTGAAGCACCTAACATTAACCACTATCAGAATATAAGATGCTGGCCATTCTTATGTTCTAAACTCTGCACAGTTACAATAGTTTTATTTGGGGGGGGAGGGTAACAATGGGACATTGGCAGACAAAGGAAGAAACTTTTTTATGATGACTGCACAGAATAGCTTCCAAGCAACTAATTGCACAGAGAGCTTTAAATATCTTTGTAACTAGTGTGCAGATACAATATTAGAGCAGCATTAAACAGTGCAGATAGACTGGCCAAAAGGGAGTGAGACAGGCTAATGGTGATAGATATACTCAAGAATGAGCTCCCAAGAGCTGACTGTTCAAGTAAAAACTAGATTCAACAGTAATTTGCTGTTTAAACCACTTTCTTCCAAAACATTTTAATAGTTAATTTGATTTGGTTTTAGATCATTTAAATTTAATGGCTGGAAAAGGCTCTGGCATGATGAGCCTTGAGAATAAGGATCCTTATGCACACAGAACTAGATTCAGTATGGCAGCAGGACAAGCTTCCCATGGGGCCTCACAACCCCCAGGAAGTCCCTACAGAAATGATGGGGCACTTCAGACTTGATGGACTATTAATCCTTGACCCCTCTGCTCAAACAAGTTGCAAATTAATTGTTATTAAATAATGCCTAGAATGTGCTGGGAGCTGCCCACAGGAAGATACAGGCACTGTTCTGAATCTAAAGGCCAAATCATGCATTCTCTGTGGCATCAGTTACCACATTCACTTAATAGTCACTTTGACTTCCATGTAGAGTCACTCATTGCCCAAGCATTTCTAGAATTAGTGCACAAGGCTTGGGAAGGGTAGAGACTCACTGAACACACAAGAAAAGTGTTTTGAGTATTGACTGATGCAAACTACCCCTCTATCTAGCTATTGTGGACACTGAACCTCCCAGGATTCCTGCTGGTATGGAGCCCCACAGAATCTCTACCCACTCCCAGTGTGGCTAAATAATATGACGATGCCTACAGTAAACGGCTTAGGTAATAAAGTCAACTGGGGGGGGACCCATTTAAAATTGACTTTATTAAGCTGACTTTAAATGGGTTCCCTAGCTTAAGTCGACTGTATCAAGTCAACTTAAATGGCTCTCCTGCCTTAAGTTAACTTTAATGGCTAAATTTGTTAAGTTACTTAACAAAGTTGACTTAACCCTTAAAGTCAACTTTAAGGGTGAGAGTTATTAAATCAACTTAAGCAAGTGCTTTAGTCAACTTAATGAACTCAAAAAGTAGCCAGGGAATTGCTTGGGACTTAAGCTTGCTTAAGTCAACTTAAGGCTCCAGTGTAGACATAGCCTATGGGACTGCTCTAATAGGGCCCTTAAGCATCTGTGCAATGCCCATTGGAATGCCCATAGAAGTAAGAGTAACTTGGGATGTACTTGCACCTATGTAGATGCGACTTTGTTTGACCTCGAAGGGCCCAACTCATGGGGCAGAGCAATATGGAGGCAGGGAGAGGGTGCTAGGTCATCAGCATGTTGTCAGTTTCCAAAGGGAAGCCATGTTAGTCTAGTCCAGCCAAAAAAAAAAAAAACCAAGGAGTCAGGTGGCACGTAAACACTAACGGATTTATTTTTCGCATGAGCTTTAGGGAAGAAAATCCCACTTTGTCAGATACTTCGAAGATGGTTAACTTACATTCTGAGTTCACCCATCTTCAAAGCATCTGACGAAGTGGGATTTTCTCCCACAAAAGCTCATGCAAAAAATAAATCAGTTAGTCTTTAATTGCCATATGACTCTGGTTTTTTTGCTGGACTAGACTAACACAGCTACCCCTTTGGAAATGGTGGAGAATGAGCACCTGAAAGAGGGGGGAAACGAGCAAAAGGGCCTGTGGCACTTCATGACTAACAAAATTATTTATTGCATGAGCTTTCGTGAAAGAAAATCCCACTTTATCAGATGCTTTGAAGATGGGGGGAACTTACAGAATAAATAAATGCAGGGAAGTGTAAGTCAGGGGATCAGGTCACACTGTAGCAGCAAATCAAAGCAACCATTAAGATTCAAACACTGGGGAACAGCATACAGAGAAAGATGAGGTCAAATTACCTGTTGTAATGAAAGAAAAATCCAAAATCCCTATTAAACCATGAAGCAATGCAATTAAATTTGCAAATAAGCTCAACTCAGCAGCTTCTCTTTGAACCTTGGACTGTTATTCATCTGTCTGAGAGCCGCAATTAGTAAATCATCAAAGGAGTGATCAGGGAGATTGAAATGCTGACCAACTGGTTTTAGATGTCAGATTTGTGGAAGAGAGGGAGTAAGTGAGCAAACGACAGGGGTAGCGAGCAACTGCCAGGAAGTCAAGGTGGAGGGGGGTGAGCGACGATAAACCTGTAGTGTTCGGTTTTGCAAAATTGGAAAGTTGGCAACTATGTGTGGGCCTAAGCCTTCTCATTTACACTGGTGTTACATCACCAGACTTAATTCCAATTTAAAGTGGTATAATGGAGAAGTGAATCAGGACGTATGGAACAAATTTTGCTCTCCATTATGGCAGCACAAATCCAGTAGAATTTAATTGCATTATTCTGGATTTTACTGATATAACTGAGAGCATAATTTGGCCCTTTCAATCTTTCAATAGCTGTGTGTTTCCTTTATTCTCTGGAGCCTCTCATTTTACCTCTGTGAACAAGGCTGTAATTCTGAATTGTATTATGTAGGTTATCTTTATTACCTGAAAACCGCAAATCCGTATTTTAAAATAAGTTTCAGATCAGCTTTTCTTAAACACAGGCTGTTCTAAGCCCAGTCAGTTTTACTGCAAGGAGCCCTAAGCACCACAGGAGGGAGATAAAGCTACACAATTCACGTCTGCTTCCCTGACACAGATGTCAATGGAAAATCAATAAAAAGAGTAGGAACGGATTACACCCTAACGTCCCGTTTTCTGCTGCAATTCCACTGTACACTCTCCAAGGGCATATTTACACAAGCATTTCATCTGCAGCAAGATAGAGCATGAATCAACCGTGCACAAGTCTGCCCTGAACTAATTATCCATGTGGGCCCTGCTGACAGACATTCAGAGTTTAATATGCTTTGATGCAGTTCTCTCTAAACTGGAGCTAGGCTAAAGCCCATTAACTAACTGCTAATGTGCATCAGCAGGGCTCACATGGATAGTTAGTCTGTGGCAGGTGAGCACAGGACAGATTCACAACCCACCTTGCCACTCATTGTTCATCTTGACAAGTCCTTCAGCAAATTAGTAAATTAAAGATGCTGTTACAAGCTCCTGGAGACACCCAGACCTGTGAGCCGCTGTTTCATCTTGGTGCCTCAGCAAAATTGAGTTTTACTGGCAAACAGACTGAGTGTCAGCTCCCTGTCACAGCAGCCTGCCTTCCTCACCAGTAAATTCCACAAAGTTCTCCCAGCCCAAACCTCACCTGGCAGGTAACTGTCCGTGAACACAAGCCCCCAAGCTCCTCTGATATTTCTCTGCAATGTACAGTCCCTGCAATGGTGCATTCACAGATGTCCAGTTCACTGCTCTTTTAGAGTCAGTACGTCACAGTTTATTAATTTAACTCCAGTAGCCACACCATTCCCTTCTAACATAGCCCTGAACCAGCTTACAGTAAAAGCAAATCAAGTTTATTAACAAAAGAGCTGAGATTAAGTGATACCAAGTAAAAGTAAAAAAGATAAAAGATAGATTGTTACAAGCAAATAAAAATGAAAACACAAATTTTAAAGTCTAAAACTTAATCTAGCAGTATACAGTCTTTACTCAAGATTGCTTTTTTCACTCCCAGTCTCCTTTCCAGCTTTTTACTGGCCAGGACCCATCACAGAAATCAAATCTCTTTGTCTCCTAAGGTGCACCATAAAGATGGAGTCTCCCTGTGTTCCTTATATCCCCAAAGGGATTTTGTTGTCTTATAAATCAGGAAGGCCTCCTGGGGACTCAGTGTCCTATTATCTCTCAGGAGTGCAGGAGCCATAGTAATTCTCCATCTCCAGAGGTCAGGAACAAGAGCCCAGTTTAGCTCACCAGCTTTATTTACAATATGTATATGGAGCTAAATGCACATTCCTTTCTCCATGTTTATCACCTCTACCGAGGCTAGGCTGTCTTCTCTTAAACATGTTCCAGTGACATCAGACAGAGGGAATACAGGAACACACGGAAGGTTAACACATGCCTTTTACAATGATATTAATAACCAGCATGTTCTTGCCTCTTATACGACACCTCACATAACATGTATTATATATCATATAGACTTGCCTATAAGACGATTAGTGTATAAGCTGACCCTCAGCTACTAACCCCAGAAACCTGAAAAAAAAACCAAACCCAACTCATGGCCCGCATATAAGCCGAGGTTCAAAATCAGGGTTGACTCTCTCCCCTCCCTAATCGCCCCATCCTGCCGCCAGCTGCCCATGTTGCTGCAATCCCCTCCCTAATCCCCGCAACCCTGCAGCCAGCTTCCTCCAAGTCCCCTACCCCTTCCCTAACACTCCCACCCTGCCGCCAGCTCCCTGCACTGCCCCGAGCTGCCCCAATCCCTTCCCTAACCCCCTGCCCTGTAGCTGGCTCCTCTGGGCTGACCCCCCCCTACACAGACCCCGCTTTTCTGGCCACTCCAGCGGCCATACCACACCCTGGGGGGTCTTACCCCAAGCATGCTCAGATCATGCTTAAGATGGGAGATTTCAAAACTCCCAGCCTGAACTGGGGATGGTCTCTGTCGCAGCATTCCACCAGATTTTTCTATTTCTGGTGTGTTCCAGCTTTTGACCTGCTCATAAGCCGAGTGCCTTTTTCAAAGAGGCTTTCAAGGAAGAAAATTTGAGGCTTATATGCAAATATATACAGTAGCTATCAGTGCAATAAATGTAGGGTGTGCATACAGGGGTGATAGGATCTAGAAGTAAATATATTTTAAAACAGCCGCTCTTTCTGCCCCGGCCGCCAGCCGGTCTTCCCTGAATCCTGCCCCTGCAGCTCCCGGCTCCCGCGGCCGCTGCCGGTTCTCCCTGCCCCGCCACCCTTGCGGCTTTCTTCCCCTGTGGCTCCCGGCTCCTGAGCCACTCCCACGGTCGCTGCTGGTTCTCTAGCCCCCTGAAACCTTTGCTTTCCCGCCACCTACCCGGCTCTCTGCTGCTTTTCGCAGCCGCCCGCCAGCCCTCCCAGTCCTCCGCCACTTTCCGCTGCTGTTTCCCCGAACCCCTTCTGCCCTCCCAGCCGCTGTTCCCCGAACCCTTCTGGCCTTCCCGCTGCCGTCACCCGCCCCTGCTGCTTCCCCATTCCTCACCACTATACTCCTTCTGCCTCCGCTCCTCCTCCTCCTCCTTTCTCTCTCCCCCTTTTTCTCCTGCCGCTGCTCCCTTCCCTGCCATTTTGCCCCCCTCTGCCTCCCTCGCAAACCCCTGAATCCCCTTTCAGCCCCTCCTGCTTCCCCCCATTGCCCATACCCCCGCGCACGGTCCAGCCCCTCTCCTGCCTCTGTCCCCTTACCTCAACCCCCACGCACCTCCTCACCCCGCTGCCTTTCGACATCCCCCCCACTTCCCTTCACTCCTCTTCAGGCCCCGGCTTCCCTGTTGCTTATCTTCTCTGCCACTGCGGCACACTAATTTGCATTGTACGCCCTCTATTCATATGTTATAGGAACCCCTTTTAGTTACAGTGAGTAGGCTTGTGATTATAGACTAGGTTAATTGAAGATTCCCATTACCCCCCAACCTGCCCTGACTCCCCAGAGTTGAGTGCCCCCCCAACACTTTACAGAAACCACTGTGACCACGTATACACCCTACCACTCACCCCACTCCCATACCTGTTTTAATAAAGTTTACCCCAAATCTACCCCGTACCCCACAGCTGCAGTCATTGCCCCCCAAGGTCCTCAAATTTGCGAACCTGCTGGCAGGGTCACCATTGTGGAAGATCAGAAGCACTGTTTTTTTGACTGGTTGGGAAGTCTGACTTTAGGTCACCCACCAGCGCAGGGAGAATTTGCTCTTCTTTTGGCAGCCTGCCCTGATCTTGGGATTTTCAGGTGGCTACCCTAGCATGGATGGGTAACATAAGGCACCAGCCTAGACTTGGAATTTCAGAGTTCATTTCTTGGCATTGCCATAGACTTCCTGTGTGACATTGGGAAAATCAATCAAATTCCTTCCTCTGTCAAGTGGGGATGGCAATATTTCTTTTATCTGTTTGGGCCTGGTCTACACAGAATTTTTGTATCAGTGTAACTGTTTCCATTAGATGTTGTTAATGAAATAGACATTAGGAACAAATCCTAGGGACAAACCCTAGAGTGGACAGTTTTACCTGTATAAAAGAGCCTTATGCCAGAATGTCTTATTCCTCTTCCCATTGTAATAGCTGTACCTAATAAGAACATTTACACTGGTGTGTCTGTGTCTACTTTAGCTGGAGGTTATGTTGTATTAATGAGATCAGTATTGTTAAAATGGTACAATATAGGCAATAGTTGAGCTCCATGATTTGAAGTACTTCAGGCATTATCTTCTAATGTGAGTTTGTACAGAGCTTAGCACAACAGGGCCCTGATCTTAGCTGGTTTCAAGGTGCTACTAGAATACAAATAAATACATGTATCTCCATCTTGGCTGTATTTGGTTTCACTAGCTATGTGACCCACAGTAAAGCCAGTTTGCCACATATTTAAGCAAGGCGCACATTAATAAAGGGCAGACGTGTAAGCCAATAAAAAAATACTGGATGTATGAAGCGATTTTTCCCCATTTCTGTATTATTTAAAATATTTCAGAAAAACAATACTCTTACAATGTAAAATCTGTGATGCCCTGTCTGAAAAATCGATTGCCCCATAGAAGTGATAATCCCTATATTAAATGCACCTCCTTCAAATGCTTGAAGAAAGAGATGAGCTTTGTGCCTACAGCCCCAGTTGAGATCGGGGCACAAAGTGCTGTGCAAACATCTACTGAGACACCGTCCTTGCCCTAAAGCACTTACAGTGTAGACAGATAGGACAAATAAAATAATCTGAACTTGGAAAGATTTAGGGTGGAGTGAATTCCAGAACCCAAATCAGGAATATAACTATGAATTAATAAAATATGATCTCTTGTGTATGAATCTAAAGGTTTATCTACAGGAAGAATTAAGAAAAATTAATGCAAATTAAATACAGTATGAATTTAAAGTAGATTAGTTCAGTCACATTAAGCCCCTATGTGGATGCTCTGATTCAGAATTAAAATGGAATTAGCAAAATCATGTTAAGGTCGCTTTAATTCTGAATAAGCATGCTCACACATGAGTTTAATGCAGTTTAACTAATCCACTTTAAACAACAAACAAGGAGACCAGTAGCACTTGTAAAGACTAGCAAATTTATTTATCATATGAGCTTTTGTGGGAGTAAATCCCTTTTTGTCAGATGCTTGAAGATGGGGAACTTACAGAATGGGAGCAAAATAAATGTAGGAGAGTGTAAGTCATGGATCAGGTCAGCCTGTTACAGCAAACCAAAGCAGTTGTTTAGATTCAAACAGTGGGGAACAGCAATAAGTGGGGGTGGGGAAGGAAAGCAAAATTATTTGTTGTAATGGGAAAGAAACCCATAGTCTCTAATTTGAATTCATATGCAGATTTGACATTACCAACTTTGGGTTAAATGGAGACTACGGTTTTTTTCCCATTACAACAGGTACCCTAATTTTGCTTTCCTTCCCCTC
This sequence comes from Podocnemis expansa, assembly GCA_007922195.1. Lineage (NCBI taxonomy): Eukaryota > Metazoa > Chordata > Testudines > Podocnemididae > Podocnemis > Podocnemis expansa. The sequence goes on along the minus strand of ML682040.1, from coordinate 17,861,059 downwards.
TCCCCCCACTTCCCTGCTTATTGCTGTTCTCTACTGTTTCAGTCTAAACAACTGCTTTGATTTGCTATACCAGTCGGACCTGATCCGATGACTTATACCCCTTACATTTATTTTGCTCCGGTCCTGTAAGTTCCCCATTTTTCAAGCATCTGACAAAGTGGGATTTTCTCCCATGAAAGCTCGTGTGATAAATAAATTTGTTAGTTTTTAAAAGTGCCACCAGCCTCCTTGTTTATTTTGCTGCACTAGACTAACATGGGCTACCCCTTTGGAATATAAAAAACTAATTCACTTTAATTTTCCTCAGTGTTCCAGTGTAGACGAGCCTTCTCTTGTTTTAATTGTTGAGATGTACCAGTTTCAAGCACTAGATGTGGATAACTTTAATAACAGTATCTAATGTTTTAGTTAATATTGAGCAAATTAGAAAAATAAAAGAGGTAAGAAGAAGGATAAAAGGACTTCATGAAGCATTTGTCTATCCCAGGGGTTCTCAACAAGGTACACATGTCTCTGGAGGTATTCAGTGGTCTTCCAAGGGATGCATCAGCTTTTGTAAAGATTTGCCCCACTTTTACAAGAGGCTACATAAAAAGTACTATCAAAGTCAGTGCAAATTAAACTTTCACATTAACAGTGAATTGTTTATACTGCTCTATAAGCTATGCACTGAAAAGTAATTACAATATTTATATTTGGATTTATTTTACAACTATATGATAAAAATGAGAAACTCAGAAAGTTTTTCAGTGTGCCATGACACTTTTGCATTTTTATATTTGATTTTCTAAGCAAGATGTTTTTAAGTGAGGTGAAACTTGGAGTAAGCCAGACAAATCAGATGCCTGAAAGGATATGGTGGTCTGGAAAGGCTGAGAACCACTGATCTAACCTGCTCTGGCACAAATCAGTCACAAGTATCTGTACAAGAGTCAGAAAAAGACAAGGGGAACAAACAGCATGCAGTGGAAGCAACAAGGGATGTGGGGCTTATGAGAGAGAAGGGAGAATTTCTTCTTTAAGTATACTGCGTCTCTTGGCATTTTCTGGTCCTTGCATGTCTGCTCATGGACAATACTATTCAAGCGTCCCTCGTTTTGAGGAATGTCACTCATTTTATTCTCAAAGTTATGTATACGACACACAGATTTGGAATTCCTTTTTTTTTCTTGTTGAAAATTATTTACATCTGAAACTAAGAATAACATCAAAGACGTAACAGATAGAGGTGCTTACATGAAAGGGATGAATATAAAAGCATTTAGTGTCCCCCGTTTTGGGTCTTTGCAAGGCTGAATTAAGGTGCCCACAGGCCCTGGGCTGCCCATTTTCATGGCCTGCCCCCGCCCTCAAGGCCCTGGGCTCCCCCCACCACCACCACAGCAACGGCCAGGCTGTCATTGTGGTGAGATGCATTGTGGTGGCACTCGGGCACACTGGCCCTGGGACTGCCCAGCAGACCTGCCAGCTACGTGGGGCAATCCAGCACTCCATGCGAGGGCCTGGCCAGTGTTTGGGGGACCCGGGAACTGCAGACCAGCCAACTGCAGGAATGGGGCAGGCCAGTGGTCCGTGCTTAGCCCAGCATGGAGCACCAGCTTGGACCAGAGGCTGTGGTCCTCGGTGCTGCTGTCCTGCCCCCAGGTTGCTGGTCTGGTGGTGGATCAGACTGGCTAGATCACCATACAAGGGTGGAGGGCAGACCAGCAGGACTAGAAGTGCTGTTGGCCCCTGGTACCTGGCAGGGGACCACCATACCTCAGGCCAAGGCTGGATTTTTGCAGGGCAGTGGGGTCACCCTTTAGTCCAGGACTGCAGCCCCTAAAGCCCCTACATTAATCTGGCCCTGGCTTTTTGGCCTATTGAATCCAACATTTGGACCTTGTCAGACTGAGTTACATGCCATGGATTACAGCAGCATTGACCAGTTTATGTTTAGGATTGTTATTTCGGTTAGAGAGGTTACTTAAAATGGGGGATTACCGTTCATGGTTAAACTTATTGCTCAGGCAGAGATCAGATTCTGGTCTTATCATTGTGTCAACATATATTACTGGGCCCTGACAGCTGATCATTAACAACCATCTCCCAAAACAATTATGAATTAATTTCTAAAAAAATATTATTTCAGAGTGTGAAGTAAGTGGGATACAGTACACACAATTTTGGTCATTATCCTTCCAAACATTATTTTGACAGTACAAGAAGATTAATTCATCTTAATATCTGTATTTTTGGTCAGATTAAAAAAAAAGGTCCAGTTGGGTTACAATTCTTACCTTTATTCTAAATCTGTACATATTTTAGTACAAATTAAGATAGAATTCACTCTTGTTATGTCACCTGTCTTGGAAGCCATTGAAGAAAGAGATTATAGCAACATTTTCATAATTGATTTTATTATAGTTGGCGGGCAGCCAACATTCAGTAGTCATATATCAAAAAGATGTCAATAATGAGAGCCTGTACATAGCTGAAAATTCCCTTATGGAATAATTTTAGAATATAAGGGTCCCAATGAGATCAGTAGAAAGATTCCTATTGACTCAAGTAGTTGTTGCCCTGACAGCATGAGTTCTTCTGTATATACTTGTTGAACCAACATAAAGAATTCTGTAGGTGAAAAATTCAATCCCTTTTTGGTTAAATAGTTCTGCAGAAGGAGTCCCATTATCTGTTACTTTCTCTGCGTTTTGGAGTGCACACTTTAAGAACCATATTTAATTTCCATATAACCCTATTGTTTGTAACCTCATTAAGATCAAGAGAACTTTTTCAGAAGAAGAAGAAGAAGCACTTGATTCTCCTCATGTTCACACCAGCTAAATCCATTGGTTTTGACTGGGTTTACCAATGATTTGTACTAGTATAATTGCACTTTAAATCAGTCCCATATAGTCTAGCCGTTCCTTGTGCTCAAAGTGGATACTTACCAAGAATTCTGTGGCAAACGCTGGAGAGGAATAAATGTATCTGCTTTCCTTTTGTATGTTGCACTGTAAAAGAAAGTAGAGCAGTAAAGCTGCCACCTGTACAGGCCTGTCAGTAGCCAGCTTGCTTTCAGTGAACTGTATTTCTTGTATTCCTTTTTTGAGAAATACACCACATTCCAAATGCACTCTACTATAAAATTTTATAGGCTGCTTCAAATCACATTTCAGTAGTGAAATCCACATTTCTTTTTCAAATAGCATACTCCATATTACATTGGATTCCCAGGAGTGTTTTTCCGTGGTCAACTGTTAGTGCCTTTCACTAAATACTTCATCGTAGATCAATCTGCTACTCCTTCACTAAAATTCAGCAAAGTACTTAAATATGAACATTATTTTAAACACATTATCTTAGTCCCATTGACTTCAGTGGGATTCCTCAGCTACTTAACCTTACACAGGCACCTAAATATCATGTAAAATTGGGGTCGTAAGTCTCCATTAAAATCATCACTGCTCTTATCTTCTCAGCAAGCAACCTCACTTTTTCTCTGGACTCACTGAACTGAAGCCTCCAGCCCCGTCTTCCCAGGTCTCACTCTTTCCCTTTCATGTTCAGAATAGTCCCACTTCTTTGGAAAACACAACTTAATATGAAATTTACCTTTCTGTTACCTACACCCATTGTCCCATCATATTTTCCTCAGCAAAGTTTTAGAGACGGAAGTCTGCTCTGACTTTTTTTGGTCACTTCTTCCATCACAATCTCCCGGCCAATGCTCAGTCTAGCTTTCACAGGAGTAGGTCTGCTTCTTGCTAGGTGGCTAATTCTGTTTTTTGCTTTTGAACCTACTTGATCTCAAAATACCATCAGCTTTCTCTCTGTATCCCACCTTAACTCCCTAATCACAGTTTTTGTAATCTCTGGCACAGGCTTTGCAGCATTTTCTCATAACAAAAAGGTTGAAGACTCTTTCCCTAGTCCTAATCTTGTCAGCTGTGGTCACCCTGAAAAACTTCATCACTATTGACCTTGATAAATGGGTACAGTTAGTTCAGTAACAGCAGATTTTGCTAAGCTTCCTTATGGAATACCTAAAATACTGCAAGATGGGAGGTAAAGCTATATAGATATCTAAAGAATTACTTAAGCCAAATGGGAAGTTTTTAAGAACATTCACTAAATTTAGTTTCCAATTTTAGGACATCTCATTACAAGCATCAACTCCAGGCATCACCAGGAAGCAGTGGGGGAAGCAGAGCACCCCATAATCTCTGACCCCGCTGCCCGGGAAGTGGCAGCGGAAGCAGGGTGCCCTGCGATCTCCGACCCTGCCGCCCGGGAAGTGGCGGGGGAAGGGAGGTGCCCAGCAATCTCCACCCCGCCGCCAGGGAAGTGGTGACGAAGACAGGGCGCCCCGTGATCCTTGCTCTGGGGGCTTTTTTCCCCTGCCACTGGCTCTCCTGGAGAGACCCAGGGAAGAGATTGGGTGGCAACATGGCCCTGCCATGGGGCCATGTTGCCACACCTCCCAGGGTGCCTCTCTCCCAAATGGAACTAGGAAGTCCTGTGCTGGGACATGCTAGTTTGATTTGGGGGTCTTGTGTGGACCTGTTAAATCAATTGAACTGAAATCGATTTAACAAGTTTTATATTGCTTTGGTTAAATCGATTTAAGTTAAATCAATTTAACCACATAGGTGTGGACATAGCCTTTGTGTGTAGAAGCTGATGGGCAAGCAACTTGTAAATAAATTGTACTGTTGGGAGTGCAAAGCTGAGGTCTCTGAGTGCTTTGTGGACAGAGGACCTGAGCTGCAGGAGTGCCTGTGTGAACCTGCTACAGCCTTGATGTTCTGAACTGTAGAACACCAGTCTTCTGAAAATCATGCTCCTTCAAGGTGTCTCTTGCGCCTTGTTTTTCACCATTTTCCACCACAATGTATGATGTATGGTACTAATTAAATAAGTATTTCCCCCTGACAGGTTTATACTCAGGAATAGGGCATAATAACTTAATTTTATCAAATAAGTGGTAACATCCTAATTATGAACTTACCCCCCAAAGTTCACCACAGGCAGTGTGGATCCAAATTTATGAAAGTTTCTGCTGTGTTCTGGACAGCTGTAGCAGTTGTCGCACGGTGTCACCTTTGCAATGCCATTTCTCTGATCGATTTCTATCTCCAGTGTAAAAAAACAAAATTATAGCAAAATAAGAAATTCCTTCCTTAACAGAAAATGTATGTGAGCTAAATTATATTGACTTAATAGCTTATGTTATCTATTTTTTGTTTATGCACTGTCTTCAGTTGCTGGGATCCCTATTTGATTTTTGTTCTAAATTGACCCAAAATGATTGACTAGCCCTAAAAGTTTTGCAATATAGTTTTCTGCCACTCTTCAAATGTTCCAGGGATATAAAAAAACCCATCTATAATTTAGTAGAGAATCACTATTTATTATGAAGCATTTAAGAATAATAGTTAATACTTTGTTTATAGAAAGCAAAGTCTATCTATATGTCAAAACATGCTTTACAGAAGAGATAGGCATCATCACTCCCATTTTACAGATGGGGCAATGAAGGCACTGAGCTAAAGTTATTTGGTTATTGTCACCCACCCAGGCCAGGTATAGAGTCAGGAGCAGAAGCCAGGCCTCTAGAGTCTCAATCCAGTAGACAACACTACCTTCATAGTTACAGAGAACAGTAGATGTTTCTTGAGGTTACTCAAGATCTGTGTATTTCTCAATGTCTTGGGCAAGGATGCTCAATGAGACAAAGGCAGAACAATCCTTCAGTACTTGTGAAAGATCCTGGACTGAAAGCTCAATAGATAGACAGTCATGGTGCAAGTTTCTTTGGTGCATTTGTGTCTGAGTCCCATGGAAGGACCATTTCCACCAGTATGAATATACTTCGGTTTCCTTGCCCATTGAATTTTGGAGAAGTCCAAATATGTGAGATCAGTGAGAGAGAGACGCAATATGTCTTCTGTTAGATAATGATAATGGAAACTGTGCAATCATAGGTATGTTCTTTGCAGAAATATCTTGTAGGCTACTCTGAGCTCTTCCTTCAATACAGACTGCAGCTATCTCTTAATCATGGTAATGTTCCCCAAATTCTTTTAGTAGTGGGTAAAGCAAAGAAATGGAAATCAAAACTCCAAGGGTCTGATTCACCATTGCATTGCCACAGTTTTGTGTCAGGATAACTCCACTGATTTCAATAAGTACACTTCAATGGAGTTACACCAGTGTAAACGGGAGTAATGCAGTAGTGAATTAGCCCATTTGAGTGCATTCCTGACAACGCTACTGACTTGCTGATGTTGTCATAATGGGCCAGATCCTCATCTGGGGTAAATCAGCATAACTCCAATAATGTCTGTGGATCTATGCTGCTTTACCCTAGCTATGGAACTGTTCCATAAGCACAACATGCTTCTACTGGCTATCTAATAATACTTAATTATATCTTAGCTACATTGTGGAACTTAATTAATATCTATAAAGAACTGCAATTTTTGGAACAATGGTGCTAAACAAAGCACTACTATTATAGAAAATTGTTCCGAGTTGAAGATTTTTTTATTATAGTGGCAAAAAGAAAACTGACTGTATGTCCACACATCTCTTTTATTTCGAAATAACACTGGTTATTTCGAAATAAAAAAGATTAGGTTAACACGACATTTTCTTATTTCGAAATGACGGACTCTGTCATTTTGAAATAAGAACTGTCATTTTGAAACAGCTTAAACCCAATTCATTTCGAAACAGCTGTTATTTCGAAATGGTTATTTCAAAATAATGCCGTTTGGACATGTTGTTTCAAAACAACAACATTGTTTCGAAACAACTGTTTTGAAACATGTCCAAATAGCCTTATTTCAAAATAACCATTTTGAAATAACAGCTGTTTCGAAAGCAGGCTTTCCCTTAATTCAAATTATCATTTTCTTAATTCGAATTAACTTATTTCAAAATAAGGACTTTATTTTGAAATAACTCATTTTGAAATAACTTATTTCGAAATAGTGATGTGTGTGTGGATGTAGCCACTGAGATTAGTGGCTGCTTAGATCTTTCCTGGATCTTATGAGAAACAGTCTTGATGTCCATACTCAGAGAAACTGACTGACTTCAGTGGGACTTTTACTTCCATAATGAGTAAGTAAGGGAGTAAAGATTTATCTCATAATTCCTCAACGTCTTCTAAGGAAAACTTATCTATGGCTATAAATTGTATTTCCTGAGAAAGAAGTAAATTCTCTAGTACCTGAAGCATTGCTCTTTTGCCAGTCTAATTGCTGATATGTCAACTAGTCATTGCATCTGTGCATCCTGTTTTTAATCTACTCATGTCTGAAAAGATTAATTGCAAAGGCTAGAACTAAATTAAAGATACAGTTTCACCTGCATTTTAGTTCTATCCTGTTACAAGAATCCTCGATGAAAGCAACTTTCAGAATGGTACAATGTAATTACATTACTGCTCACAAATATAAACTTAATTGTCCATGTCAAATGATATTATCATATTTAATTATGTAAACTATAAAGCATCACTAAATTTGATTTGAAGAATAGAGTCACTTGGACAGATAACATTTCTCTGGACTAGCTATGAAACATACACATTGGCTAAAGTCAACAGGATGTGTGGATTTCTAGATGATCACTCCTAATAACAATGACCTTTTGACGGCTTTGTAAATCTTTAGCTGCTGTTGATTTTAATGCAATAGATGAAGGTAAAAATGCATATATACAATCTAAACTCTCCAAAACTTGGGGAAGAGTTACTTCTCAAAAATGATGCACTACACATGGATCCAGACAACAGATGGGTGGGTTTTTGGATGCGTGTCTACTAATATATAGATAGTATTTTCCTTTGTCAGGAACTGAGTATGAGAGAAAGGAAGACAGAGGTTATGATCAAGACTGGCAAATTATGGGCCAAAATTTTCAAACATGACTAATGATTTGGGGTCCCTGTATTCGTGAATGTCTGACCTGAAACACCTTAAACACCTTAAAAACACAATTTTTTTTTCAGAAAATGCTCTTTACTTGCCCTCTGAAAATCACAACATTGGGGCATCTCATACTACTAGGTACTCCTGAAAATCTTAACTTGGAAACCAATGGTTTTGCACCACAATCCACACTTAGTTATGTAGGTAACAGGACTGCAAAGACTCTGAAGCAGGGGTATTGCTGGCACCTGGGACAGGGGGCATGTTCCATGAGTCCCAGCACTAGTGCCCCATATGCCTGGGGTGCCCCCACCCTCGCCCTGCTCCATCCCTGGCTGGCTTTCCGGGGCCAGGTTGGCTGCGGTGGCGCCCGCCTTTCCCAGCCCAAATCACCTGCAGTAGCCACTGCCTCTCCTAGCCCCGGCCCCCGCCCTGGATCCGGGCAAGGATCGGGGCCCAGGCTGGCAGCAGCAGGAGCCCAGGGCCCTGACTCCAGATTGGAGCTAGGAGGCAGGACCTGAGCCTGGGGCCAGGGTCTTTTCACATGGCAATGATGCTCCTGCTCTGAATACTCACACCCACTGGCTGCTAAGCACCTCTGAAAGATTTTTAAATGTTGGTCTGTGTACACATCACATTGGTAAGTCTGAGGGCATCAGACATTAGCTAGTCTGACTGAAATCAGCCACACACTTTTTGTTCCTCTCACTGGTTACTCTTAATTTCTCTCTTCATTCCAATCCTAATAATAACGCTCATCTATGTTCTTATAATGCCACTAACAGAACAATGTAGGTTGTGCATTGAGCCTGAGATTTTCAAATCTCTAGGGTAAAGCACAAATGTTGATCCAAAATCTTTCAGGATATTCTAAAGTTAGCAACTGTTTTAGAGATAGTACCATGTTTTTTTCTTCCCAGACATGTTTCTAAAGTCCTTTCTGATGTGGATGTTTTGTTTCGGAGAAAGATACCATCAAAGAAGCACCGCTTCCCAACATGATATGTGTGAAGACCAAACCTTGGATAAAAGGTCCATTCTAAGTCTGGGTCCCTGTTGTTTTCTGGAAGAAATGTGAAATGCATAGGGAACAGTGGTTAGTTCACACTTTAAATGGTCAGCTTAAACATTGCTTATTTATTGAATTTATTTTAAGATATTTCCTTTACAGTATAAACAGCATCCACAGTTACATTAGCTAATTCAAACTGATAGCTCAACCTGTATTCCTTTGTCTACTTTGTGTATGAAGAATGTAGACTCCTTGGGGAAGGGGATCTCTAATATTCTGTTTTATACAGTTCCTAAAACAATGGGGCCATGATTTTGGCCAGCCCCTAGGCACAGCTGTAATATAAAGATGACCAATAACAGCTGTGATAAAATATGTAAGGGCTATCAGACACATGGTGCCTAGAGTTAACCAAAACAACAATGGTTTGAGATAAAGAAGAGATTTCCCAATAGGCATGTTATTGCAAAAATATAAGTCTTGCCCATATGCTCAGGGTTTAATTGATTGCCATATTGGGGGCAAGAAGGAAGTTTCCCCCAGCTCAGATTGGCAAAGGTTCTGCGGAGTTTTCACCGTCTTCTGTAGGATGGGGCATTGCTCAATTCCTGGTGGATTCTCTGTACCTTAAAGTCTTTAAATCATGATTTGAGGACTTTAATAAGTCAGTCATAGATTAGAGGTTTGTTGCAGGAGTGTGTGGGTGAGGTTCTGCTGACTTTATGGTTCAGCAGGTCGGACAAGATGATCATATTAAAGATCACTCTGACCTTAGAGTCTATGGGCTTGGCTACACTGAGAGTGGGATTGTAATTAAATTTTAAACTATTGAATTACAGAAGGTGAAGGTGAGTGAATACAGCAAGTTGCTTTCTTGGGGTCTCACATCCTCACTGCTCATATTACTTTTGGAAATTAATTGCACTGTAGGTAGTAGGTGCTTGTGCAGAGGCAGTCATCCTCTGCTCACTCCTCTTCCCCTCTTTTCTAAAGGAAAAATAAAGCAGAAAAAGCTTTCCTTGCTGTTTCTCTGCCACAGGCACAACAGACAGACACAGTGCTGAATGCTGACAGAAGAATTAACTGAAAACCTTCCAGGGGTGCCGGCAATGAAGGAGCTATGTTGCTATGGTGTAGCAGACAGGAAAAAAACTGGAAAACCAGCTCTTTGGCTACATGGACCTAAATTGGAATTGTAGATTTCAACATCAGTGCTATACCACTTGCTAGTCAAATGGCAGCTCCATTTTTTTTCAAATTTGCTGCTCTGACAGTGGAGACACAGGCTGCAGAAGACTGAGGTAAGCAGCATTATATTGAACTTCATTGTCAGTATAGACCGGGGCTATGAGTTTGTTACTGGGCTTTTACATTTTCCTCTGGAGCATCTGCTACTGGCCATTATCAGACAGGATATGGAATTCATGGTCTTAAATGGTCTTAATTTAATGGGCTTAAAGTTAATGGACTTAAATTATGGCAAGGGGGGGTTAGGTTGAACATTAAGAAAGAAATACTAACTGTCAGGGTGATTAACCACTGGAATAAGTTGCCTACGCTGGTTGTGGAATCTCCATCACTGGAAGTTTTAAAGAGGAGGTTAGACAAACACCTGTCAGGAATGGTCTAGCTGTTACTTGGTCCTGCCATAAGCGCAAGTGACAGGACTCTATGAACTTCATGGTCCCTTCCAGTTTCTAGGATTCTATGATCAGCTGGACCACAGGGCTGCCATCACACAGTAGTTGCCATGTTTTCATGTACAGAATGCACCACTGGGGGGGCCCAACCTAATCTTAGATAGTGGAGGGTTGAGGATAAGAGGGGACTGGATAATTTTGAAATGACTTTATATATTAGCCTCTTGAAAGTAGCTTCATAAATGATAATAGCAATTCACCAAATGTTAAATGGCATAGCAGTCATTCTCTTCTGAGTTTCAGCTCCACCACTCTTCAGACCAGCAGAATAAACAAAAAAAAAAATCTCATAAGCTCATACTGAATCCTCTGCCTGCCTCTCTTGTCAAGCCTCTCCTCAAACCTCTCTTCTTTGAATTAGATTTCAGGCACTTATCTCCTTTATTGCTATTCAGTGGCACAAATCTACATTAACATAGAGTAAAGGTAGCTTTGTGGTATGCTGTCCCTTTGCAGAGCATTAAGTTGAGCAAAATTCTAACGTTCAAAGCCAAGGCATTTATAATAAAGGCTGCCCATGCTACCTTAGCTCTGCTCTCCTTCAGCCATGCTCCAATACGCCTGATTAGCACCTACCTTTACTCTGTAAACCCCACTATTGTTAAAATGTACACTCTCTTCACCTCCTTTGTGGTCCCTTCACTCCCACCCAGAAGATTCCATCTAATACTATTAGACTAAGGGTACAGAGAGAGTGAAAAAAGGTCTCTGCTACCTGATGTAACAAAAAAAATTGGTTAGACTGGCTGCTGTTTATGCTGTTGTCTTCACGGTACACCTCCCCATGCAATAAAAACAGGTTGTTATAACAGAGTCAGGTTGTAGCAAATAACAGGAGAAGGTTTGGACTAGAAATGGCAGTGGCAGAGAGTTCATTAAAGGCAATGTTATTAATTGGTTTCTTCATACTACCCAGGCAAGCACGGTGCATCTGCACAGAAACCCTCTCTCGAATGTTTTTCTTTATTGGCACATTCCCCCTGTAATCCTCCAGGCTGTATATCAACATAAGCAAAGCATTCAACATGTTCTTAAATACTGTTCACAATCTGGGTGCCTCAAGGAGTTTAGTAGGCATCAGACACTACCTCAGGTAAGAAATGACCAATCAGCTGAGCATTTTGACCTACATCACAACACTAATTTGATCCGTAATTCCACACATATATAACAAAACAAAAAACAAACACCTAGAAACTTTCTGGAAAATGACTATTTTTTTTCAGGGCTTACATTTGCGGGACCCCAAATTTGGGTCCCTAACTCTCCTCTGCAGTCCCTGGAGAAAAGCCATGCAAGCATGCTGATTTCTTTTCAAACGTTTAGAAGTGACGTACTATCAATGGAAAGGATAGAGGGATGTAAGGTGCCATTTCCTTCCATCATGCATTTGCAGAAGAGGAGGCTCTGAAAGTTGCAAAGTGGTCCATATATCTCAAGGTGATGCTCTCAGCTGATTGAGAACGCCTCAGCAAGAGGAGACAACCTGATCAAAAATCCTGAGATGCTCCATCTCAATGAGTGTTTTTATCCCCTCTTGTGTTCTTTAAAGCCTGTTATATGCATGACGTATGCACAGACCCAGGTCCTCACCCAAAGGGGCAGGACTTCCCTGACTCTGGCTCACATGGGGGGGGCAGATGAAGAGGCTCAGACCCTACCAAAAATGCAAGCCCCTCCAGGACCCCTCCAGGGTCCAACCTCTTTAGATGAGTATTCACCCCAGAGCTAGGCACATACACAGGAGGCAACAAGAGGGGCTCAGACACCCCCAGTGAGCCAGAGCACACAAGAAAAGTTGGAGTTGTTAATCCTGCCCCTATTTTTCCCCAATCCCCATACCATATCCACACCTTCCTTCTCAGTTCCCCACCCTCCACTGCCCTTAGGACCCTCACAAAGGCCCCCAACTTCTCTCTCCATCCTACCACCCCTCCCTATTTATCCCTCTTCCATAAGCTCCCTTTCCTGCTGCAGCCCCAAAACCCTCTTCCACTCTTCTCTCCCTTCTTCATCCCTCCATATCCACACTTCTCATGAAGCACTTGCATGTCTAACATTTTTTCCCAAATACTTTGATTACATTCTCTCCACAATACACAATTGCCACCCATGATTCACAAATCATAGCAACTGCCAGCCACCCAGTCGCAATATCCTTTGGTCTTAGGTGGGGACTCATCATTAACGTATCCTTAGTTTTGCCAATTCACAGGTGAGCTCACAGTCACCAATCTCAATGAGATCTGTAACGCCTTGTGTATGTCTACATGGTAACTGTTATTTCGAAATAACCCATTTCAAAATAAAATCTTTATATCAAAATAAATTCATTCAAATTAACAATTTGTTAATTCAAATTAAGGGAAAGCCTGCTTTTGAAACAGCTGTTATTTTGAAATGGTTATTTCAAAATAAGGCCGTTCAGACATGTTGTTTCGAAACAGTTGTTTCGAAACAATGGTGTTGTTGCGAAACAATGTGTCCGAACACTGTTGTTTCGAAACAACCGTTTTGAAACCACAGCTATTTCGATTTCCTGCTAGGTTTAACGGTTTTGAAACAACAGCCGTTTTTTTCGAAACAATGGATCCCCAGATCCTGTTGTTTTGAAATAAAACTCACATCTGAACACAGCCCAGTCATTATACCTCTTAATTTAATAGGTTCCAAAGGGGTAGTCATAGTAGTCTAGTTTCACAAAACAAACAAGGAGTCCTGTGGGACTCTAAAGGCTAACAGATTTATTTATCACATGAACTACCATGGGAGAAAAATCCAACTTCATCTGATGCTTGAAGATGGGGGAATTTATATAACTGGAGGAAAATAAATACAGGGAAGTATAAAACATAGGATCAGGTGAGACTGTTACAGCAAATCAAGGGAGTTGTTTAGATTCAAACAGCAGAGAACAGCTTGTAGAGGGAGGTGGGGTCAAATCACCTGTTGCACTAAGAAAAAAAACCCAAGATCTCTATTTAACCCTGAGGCAATGGTGTTAAATCTGCATATGAATTCTAATTCTGCAGTGTCTCTATTAACAAATCATCAGGGAAATTGAAGTGATTCCCTATTGGTTTTTGAACATTGCTTTTGATGTCAGATTTGTGTTCATTTATTCGTTTGTGCAGAGACCAACAGGACAGTGGGATTTTTCTCTCACAAAAGCTCATGCAATAAATAAATTTGTTAGTATTAAAAAGTGCCACAGGACTCCTCAGTATAATAAGTTCCAGGGACACAGGAGTGCCACAGGACTCTTCAGTTTAATGTTACACTGAAGCAGATAGAAACCAGCTTTCTCATGAGACGGCCCCCCTGAGGCAATCCAAGTAACCATCCAGATTTTAAAGCATTGAAGAGTTAAGTTTTAATGCCAACAGTTTTTCTGTACTAATGCATGTGTATGGTTAAAAAAAAAAATCAAATTTGCTTAATACTTGCATCAGTTTTACATCCTAAAGACCTAGTGGGTACCACTAATGGCATCTTAGGTGAAACTCAACAAATTAAGATCATTTTGACACAAATCACATCAATAGCTTCTTTGCTAGCTCTAAGCCAAAATAAAAAAAAACAAAAAAACACACCAGAGACTTTTAGAAAAATAGCTGCATTTTTATGCCAAACTTGGGTCATTAAGCCTGCTCTACACCCTTCTAAGGCACACCGGATTTCAAAGCAATACAATAAGTATGTAGATTTTCAAGGACTTACAACTGTCAACCTTTAAACAGAAGCTGTGAGTATATTATAATGACTCTACTAAGCTATTATAATATGCTCACTGTCTTGAGCATATTATAAACAATCTTCCCATCTTGATAAAATAGAACTTACAAACAAGGTTATCACAGAAACTAAATGAATCATCAGACCTCACCACAAGCACGCTTGATTCCTGCATCTTATTCTACTACCATCTCTCTTCCTCACTATCCCCCACCTTGACCTGTTAGGTGTCTAACTTTAGCCATCTGGATTTTGACCTCAACTTCCTGGATGCAGAGACTTTGGGGGGAATTTTCAAGTGAGCCCAGGTGATTTAGAGGCATTGCCATTTTCCTAAGTCTTAATGTCTTCTTGCTCCCCTGTACAATCAATAATAATTTATCATAACTTGGAAGGTAAGAACCAGAGCTTTTGTCTCATGCTGTGCAAATGAAGGAGCCAGTGGAGGCACTCAAATGAGCAAATGACTTGGTTGAAACTATGCATTAGGAAGGTGATGTTGGCTGAGTGATGCAAGGTTGCAGTATTTATGCCCAAAGAGGAGGTTGCAGTAGTCAAGATATGAGAAGTGCCCAGACTGAGCTTTGATAGTTTAATCAGAGGGAAAAGCTGATTCTTTTAAGGGAGACGTCATCTGAAACTCTAGAGAGGCCAGGGCAGTCCCAAAAATGACACAGAGGGTACAGGCCTGAGTGACCAGGAAAATGGTTGTACTGTCTCATATGAGGAGTTTGGAAGAAAGATAAGGAGCTCATTTTTTACTATGTTCAAACTGATAAAACTGGCGTGAGACCACAGTAGGCTCTAGCTGTGCAAAAGAACATCTCAACACAGCAAGATACCTTCTGCACTGAAAGTAAATAATATTTTCATGATACTTTTTGTAATGTACTCAGGTGTATGAGATTGCTGAAATCTGATCTTACCAGGAGACATAATGAATGGATGAGTTTCTATTGCTGATTTTATTTCAAATAGGGGAACATCAGCATATTGAGGGGAATGTGACAAGGGAAACCTGGAATTCAAGTTAAGGTAAGAAAAAAATGAGAAAAAATCAGCTATTTACTAGCAATGACTGAACTGGAACAACTGTGATTAAGCATTGGCTAATATTGCACATATTAAAAACAAGAAGTCTCTTTAGGGTGGGTAAAAGGTCGGATGAAACTGTCTTGACTTGCACTGTCATGAGACATGTGGTGATCATCATGATGTGTGCTGAATTTCATTCCACTGCCTTTGAGTTCAGGAACGTGGACGAGTTCATTAACTTGAGACCCTGTAATACTGTCCATATTTGATCTCTCACACTGCTTTTAGAGAGGCTGCTCCAATTCCACAACTCCCTTCCTGTTTGGCAGCAGTTTACACAGCAAAATAGGCCTGATGTTCCTCTGACTTTGTCAGTGTGGTAACGGCAGAGTAAAACGACAGTAGATGAGTGAAGAATCAGACCCAGCAGCTGTAAGTTTTTCCTAATATTTAATCTATTGTTTTCTAGCTGACTCTGGACGCTTTTGCAATCCATATACACCCAAATGCCTCCTATCACCTCAACAGTATATCTGGAGCCCTGGCTATTTCTTTCCTTGAGATCAGCAGGCTGTTTCATCCTCTATAGTCCTTTCTTAATAGGACCTGTAATTCCAACAAGAATTGTAGCCCCTACACTGTCAGCTGCCAGATCTTTTTTCTAAAAGGTTTATCCTTTGTGCCTTGCTGGATTGAAAAGAAAAAAATCATCAGTTTACCCAAAGCAAGAGCATCAGATCTCTCTTTGATGTTGCAATATCTTGTCACCAACCTTGTAATAAAGTAAAAGAATGCCCCCAAGTGGAGATATAGCATCACTGAACAATGATGACATATTTTTGTCTGGTACAACATAATTGTAAATAATAATAATGGCCTAGAGTGGTTTTCAACTTTTTTCATTGTGGACTCAAAAAATTGCGCTTGGACATTCAGACTCCTTTGTAAATTCAATCTGTGGTTGGCAGGCGTCCTACTGTAGAAGTTTTAGACTGAAAATTGACTGAACAGAATTCAACTATAAAAGCTGCACATGCTCATTGGCATGACATTTGATGCAGCATGAGAAGGGGTGCTAAACTGTGGGCTTTGATGCTAATGATAATACTCCCAAGTTTTGACCTGTCAGTGGGGGCATTCACATACTTTTGATCGATCAAAAAAATTGAATGTCTTCTCTGGGCTCTGAAAATTTATGTTCATAATCCCCTTTTGTGGACCCCTTAGACATGGTCTGCAGACCACAGGTCAAAGACCACTGGTTTAGTAAAAGAGATCTTTGGTTCAGCTCTCATCAGTTCTCCCACTCCTTAATTAACTGTGAGCGTCTCGGAGCAGAGATCATGTCTGCTTTTCACACTGTCTAACACAATGGAGTCTTGATTGTGAATGGAGGCTACAATAAATTAAAACAATAAAATGAGGGGAGGGGGCGGCACACCACTGAGATGTGATTTTGCCCCACAGGAGGACTACAAATACCCCTTTTGCGTACTCCTCCAAACAGTAGCATCTTCATCACCTTGGGAGACAGAGCTGCCCTCTGGTTTCTCCATGCTACCTCCGTTGCCTGTGTTGAGCGGTGCTCTGTTCCCAGAGGGCGTGGAGCTCCCATCACATCTCCGTGACACCCATGTCACTCTGAGGACTTTGGCTCTCCAGAGATCACCGTGCAGGAGGAGTGGGGACAGGGACTCGGTGCTATTTATGCTGGATGGAACAGTTCATTGTGTTGTCTCTTGGGTGGCAAGGAAACGGGAGATACCAAACTCTCCCAAATAAAGGGGTGATCTCATGAGTCTTCTTCCCCAGCCACACACAGGGTTATTATGGGATCTCTCAAGAAGCAGATCTGTAGGCTCAGTAGCAGTCTGCTCACCACCCTGGCCCCAGAAAAAAGCTCAGACGCAGATGGTGGCCTAGGTTTCATGAGTTTATGAATGAAAGGCTTAACTGTACTGCTAGGTCTGCCCCTTTGCTGGCTAAACTGTGTCCCTGGTTAAGCATTCTCCAACGGACAAGGAAGACCAGGGCCTGATACTGAAAAGATGGGAGCAAGGTTACAGAAAGAACTGAAAAAATTGAGGTGGCTGGGTAAGGTGTGAAGAGCTGGGAAATTCTGAGGATAGCAGTCAGTCAAAGCAGAGGGATTTGTAGCAGCCAATCAAAGCAGAAGTGGTCAAAAGAATGGAGAGCACATTTCAGTTTACTATGAAAAAGAAAATACACGAGAACTCAGTAACAATGCACATCCTGGGCTAAATACCCTCCAGGAGGTGACAGCATTCAGGAATCTGTTGTTGCTTTGGAAACCAGAAGAATCCACAATCTTTCATTGAGTATTTAATTAGTTGTTGGTTGCTTCTGGTCACTTATATTATCATAGATGTCCAGATGACTGTACAAACACAACTTGACATTTTCCATGCCTTTACAAACTCCAAAAAAGAGGATGTGTGATGATATTATAGGCAATGGAGCTTTTTGGAGAGGACAGCAGGAGAAAAGGATGCCTGCAAGAAGGAGATCAGTTTTAGAAAAGGATCTGAACAGGGATAAAGGGAGAACACATGGTGGACAAAATAAAGATTTTTTTTTCTAGTTTAGAAGCAACTCACATGTGTTTCATGAGTGATTCTTGCAAATACAGGCTGGCACACACTCGCTCCTGAAACATTTCTTTCACCTGCATTTTAAACTGGATTAGGGTGAGTGAATTTTTTAAAATGCCGATCTGGTACTACAGTTGCTCTAGTTGCTAAGCTGGGAGCGTAAGTTAGAACTGGCTGATTACCCCCATTTTCCCAAAAAGCTTGATGCTCCTGACCTTCCACCAAATGATCCCAGTCCTGCTGCTGGTTCTTTTAATGGCCTGTAAAGAGGAATCCCTGTAGAGAACCCAGAATCACCAGTGCTTCCTTCTCCCTATAGGTGTCAGTATTGTCATGTCCCAGCTTACTGTGGCACTCCTTAAATCAAAATGCTGAGAGTCAGTGGTGAAGAATATATTATCATCATGTCTGCATGGCATGTCTCTTACAAAGACAAGGCTTGGCCAGACCATAAACCTTGTACCAAGGTGGACATGACCTCACTTGGAATCTGGCAGCGTGCCGGGGGGGCAGAATTAGTCCACGTTTGTAAAGCAATATGAAAGATAGGACACTTTATAAAAGAGTTGGGGATTTTTATTCTTATCAGAAGGCCAGGCTGGCACAAATGAGTATGCAATCTTTGTACTCTATGCCTATTTCCAGTAGATTATCATCTTCTCTCTCAGTTTCTTGTTTCACAGGATTTGTTTTCCTCACTTTCTTCTCCCTGCTTTCTTGCCTGAAGTGTCCCCAAAGGGGAATATGAAGCAGTAATGTCAGAGTGTGAGTTGAATCCTAGGACCCACAACAATCATGCAAGGTTCAAATTAAGCAAATGCATTTGTTCAGATCGAAGTGTTATATAACACACAGTCACACTGCAGTCCTAAATAAATGTCTGACACTCAGGCTGTAGCTACACACTTCTGTCAGCGTAGCCATGTGAGTCACAGGGAGAAGATGAATGACTGACAGACATCATGTCAGTTCCCCAAGGGGATAGCCGTGTTAGTCTAGTCCAGTAAAAAAACAACAAGCAGTTGTGTGGCACTTTAAGACTAACAGATTTA
>ML682040.1:17673892-17841588 GCA_007922195.1 Podocnemis expansa | reverse complement strand
TAAATCTGTTAGTCTTAAAGTGCCACACAACTGCTTGTTGTTTTTTTGACAGACATCAGTAACACATACAGTTATACTGGTGCTGCTCTTTTACCACTATAACTGATTGATCTCATGAAGTGGTTTCACTGTATAAAGCACAGCTTTGCCAGTCTAGTCTCATTCACACTGGCAGTGCTTTGCCAGTGTGGTATATCACTGTTCCTTTTCTGGTAAAGCACTCATATTTTAGGCATAACATGGACACTGCAACAGTTGAAAGTCAAAAGATGCCATTTAAAAGTCTCTATAAACTGTATTATCCTTCTACGGTAAGGCATACTACAGGCTTCATGATATTCATGATCTGTTATCCTGCCTCCTTTAGGAGACAGTTTGAATTTGTGTTGTACTAATACATAATCATGGACCTGATTCCCCTCCAACACCAATATTACTCTGACGTAACTCTACTGAATTCACAGAATCATAGGGTTGGAAGGGACCTCAGGAGGTCATCTAGCCCAACCCCTTGCTAAAAGCAGGACTACTCCCACTAAATCATCCCAGCCATAGACTCATAGGGTTGGAAAAGACCTCATGAGCTCATCTAGTGGGTTACTTCTGAAACTCACCAGTATGAGAAGAGAACCAGGCCAAATGATTGTATTTCTTTTTGCATGATCCATAAGCTTTTGATGCCCCCAATAAAAAATATTCTAATACAGCAGTTCTCAAACACTGTGTGCAACACAAAAATGTGTCCTCACATAACTGTTAGTCTGTCACAGCAGGAAAGCACACCTGGATCTTTAGAAGCTGCTGCTCTAGTGCAGCAGCTCTTAAAAGGCCAGCAGCAAAAGAGCAGCCTCCAAGTGCTTTCAGCAAAGGTACTTTGATCAGGGCATCTCTTCTGAGCCCTAGTTTACATTTGGCCAAAATTCAGCAGCAGTCGACCGCTGTTTAAGCAAGAAACGTAAACTTCCTAGTCTAAACGGTGGCAACTTTTTAAGCTGCCATTGAATACTAGGAGAAAGCCAACCTCAAATCACTTGTGGTCAGCTTTTCCCTACACACTCTGACCCCCAGGACTTCTGGCGTCGGCTTCCAGAAGCGGCATGGCTAGTTCACACTTGCCACAATCCGCTCCCAGAAGCCCAAACTGACAGCAGCAAATAGGCTGCCATCAGTATAGACATACCCTGAGACACCTTCTCAACTGCTATTCCAGGTAAAACAAAGAAGTGCTATCTCTACACTGGAAGCTTAAGTCAACTTAACCAGGCTTAAGTCAACTTAAGCAACTCCAGGGCCATATTTGGAGTTCATTAAGTCAACTTAAGCACTTGTTTCAGTCAACTTAATAACTCTCAACCTTAAAGTCAACTTTAAGGGTTAAGTCAACTTTATTTAGTCAATTTAACAAACTGTGGACATTAAAGTTGACTTAATAAAGCCAAGTTAAGGCAGGAGAGCCATTTAAGTTGACTTTATATAGTCAACTTAAACAAACGGGGACCCATTTAAAGTTGACTTAACCCTTTAAATGGGTCAACTTTAAATGGTTCCCCTGGCTTAAGTCAACTTAATAAGGTCAACTTAAAGTCAACTTTATTAAGTCAACTGAGAGAGTCCCCATTTTTTAAGTCAACTATATAAAGTCGACTTAACTGAGCTCTCTAGTGTAGACATAGCCAAGGAGTCCTGTGACACTTAACAACTAACACATGTATTTATCACATGAGCTTTCATGGGAGAAAACTGGATTTCATCAGATGCTTTGAAGATGAGGGAGTTTACAGAACAGGAGCAAAATAAATGCAGGGACATGTACCTCATGGGATCAAGTCACGCTGTAACAGCAAATCAAAGCAGTTGTTAAGATTCAAACACCGGGAAGCAGCACATAGAGGAATGAGGTGAGGTCAGATCATCTGCTGTAGTGGAAAAAGAATCCATAGTCACAATTTAATCCTGCTTTCACACATTCAAATTTGCACATCAATTCCAATTCTGCAGCATCTCTTTGAAGTTTTGATGTGTTACCCATTTGCTTGAGCACAGCTATAAACAAATCATCAGTGGCGTGAGAAGGGAGATTGAAAGGCTCCCTTACTGGCTTTTGAATGTTGTTATTTCTTATGTCAGATTTGTGTCCATTTGTGCTCCAGGCAGTGTAGCCTCCTGGACATCCCACCAGTCCCCACCTCCAGATGCAGGGGAAGGACTGGGTCCTGGCTGCTACCAGCTGAGCTGACTGCAGTTCCCCCACCCCCTCCCCACTCTCCAAGCTGCCCTAGCTGCCTTCCTTTGCAGGGTCCGGGAAGCACTGCAGCCTGCTCCCAGCTGGACTCCTGGGACCCAGACTTGTAAGGTGGCTAGAGAGGGGTGGAGGGACTTCACTAGAGGCAGGAACAGAGATGTGGGGGTCAAAGGGGGCAGAACAGGATGGGAGGAAGCAGAGGGTGGCTGGAGAAGGGAGAAGGAGAGGCAAGGAAATCAGGGGATGGGGAGGTTGGGGGTGAGGGAAGAAGGCTGAAGTAGAGATGGATGTGAGGGGGGGCCAATCTGCAGGAAGGGGGGATGTGGGGAGGGCAGGGGAGGCTGGAGGGAAATGTGAGAACAGGACCCCCCACTGCCCACAGCTGACAGACGGCCTCCAACCTGACCTGGGCATAAGAAGATTTCCAAAGAGAGCCCATCACAGCTGCCTCACCACCCACACAGCTGGATGAGAGCGGGCTATGGGCCCACAGACTCTCCCCATCCCTGCAAGGTGCTGATGCTGTCATTGACAGAGGTGCTGAAGGAGGGGACAGAGAGAGAGTGGGTCATGGGCCCACAGAGTCCTCCCAAAGTGTGCTGCCACTGGTGGGAGGGGTGCCAATATTAGTATATCTACCATGGTGCCAGAGACCCCACTCTCCTGCCTCCAGGCTAGCCAGTGGCCAGCCAGGGGCCCCAAAAAATCATATAGCCCTGGGCTCACAAGGGTGCTAATCTGGCCCTGCCCCCAGCACTTTCGGCAGTAGCGTTTGGCTGAAAGTGCTGGGGAGAAGCACTTTTACACCATGGTGGCAGCTCTCTTCGCGGGCCATTTTCTTTCGGTGGTGTGGGCCACTTGAACCCATAGCCGAAAATGGGGGGGGGAGCCTTGGCAGCAGGGGTTTCTCCATGTGTCATGCATGACCGGGAACCCTCCCAGCTGTGTCACACCCCTCTAAAGACTGAGAAGTCCTGTTTTAACAGATGTGTCACTTAAGTGAGCTGCACTGAAATAAGGATTATGTTATGGCTAGTGGGCTTCAGCACATATTTTCTATAAACAAAATTACCATTGTCTTCATAGAAAATGTGGTTTTACCCTAGCTCTCCACTGAAAAACAGAGACTGGAAATTATCATTCACTGAATGGTGCTAATGCTGATGCCAATGGCTATGTCTTTATTAAGTTGACTTAGTGAGTCCACATTGCCTTAAGTCAACTTAATGATAAAGTCAACTTTATAAGTGGACCTTATAAAGTCTACTTTACTGGACCCTAAAGTCGACTTTATTGCCCTGCAGTGTAGATAGGGCTCTGTTTAAGTCGACTTAAGTACATAGTGTAGACATACCCAATGTTTCATAAATCCTTATTATTAAACCCTAGATCCAAAGAGCTCCAAACATCCAGTAAGCTGAAGCAGAGAACAAACAAGGTCAGCTTTGTGTGACTTGGATCCATCTCTGCTGTAAAAAAAAAAAGGACACATGCTGCATATACTTACTCTGGTGTAAATCAGCAGTAACCCTATCGACATCAGTGGGCTGTTCCATGCATCTCTGCACCTTGTATAGTTATTTGCATCAATGAAAAGTGGATGTAAAATGTTTCTACTAGCATTTGCACAATTGCAATTCATTTTGCCCCATATGTAAATGAAAAGAAAAATTAAACCCAATGTCTTGTTCAAATAGAGAAAAATCACAATGGAAGCTTATGGGTGCTGAGATCATTGAAAGTCTGACCCCTTGTTTGTGGGCACAGTGTTATAGAAGATACGACCATGAGCTCTTTCAAAAATCCAAGATGATGTCAACTGGAAGAATTTCCACTAGGGAGCGCAATATGCCATGGCATTTTTTTCCTTCTTTCTTGTGTTATTGGGCTATAAAAATAAATGTAGCCAGGAGTCCTGTGGCACTTAAAGATTAACAAATTTATTTATCGCATGAGTTTTGTGGGAGAAAATCCCACTTCTCCCATGAAAAAGCTCATGCAATAAATAAATGTTGTTTGTCTTTAAGTGCCACAGGTCTCTTTGCTTCTTTTGCCGTGCTAGACTAATATAGCTGCCCCTTTCGAACTAGGCAAAAATAACTGTGTGTTTCAAAGAGGAAGGGTTTGTAGCTGTAGCAATATTCTATAGAAGAAATATTGAAGTGGGAGGTTAGTCCAAAGATCCTGTCTTTTGCAGGGAGATGTGTGAGATTTCTCATGGAATGCTGAACCAGTATAATATAACTTTTGACCAATGCTCTGAAGGAGGGAATGGGGGAGGAACTGCTTGTTATCCAATAGTAATGTGCAGTTTTTATTTGCCTCAGAAAGCCATAAAAAGTGCTTGTCTCTGAGAAAACACAAAAGTTGCACAACTCCAGTGTTAAGACTAAAAGACAAAACATGAAGTGATTGACAATGTCTCTTGGGGAGTGAGAGCTGGGAATGCTGAGCTGCAGTTTAGAATCTGCTGCTCAATCTCTTTTTGCTCTGTGCTACGGTTTACCAATCTTTAAAATGAGAACAGTAGTGCCGACTTCTTTCACAGAGGTGCTAGTGAAGTTTAATTAACAAGGAGTCTGGTGGCACTTTTAAAGACTAACAAATTTATTTATCACATGTGCTTTTCCGGGAGAAAACTCCCACTTTGTCAGAGGCTTGAAGCAGCTGCCCCTTTGGAACTTGAAGCTTAATTAATTTTACGTTGTAACGTATTAAAGGAGATTCTTGAATGATGGACTGGACTTTAGGTCTTGCCTACATTTGAAATACTGCAGTGGCATGCAACTGCATGGCTGTAGTGTTTCAAAGTAGACACTACCTACGCTGTCGGGAGGCTTTCTCCAATGAGCACAGGTAATCATCCATCTCCCGGGGAGGCAGCGCTAGGTTGACAGAATTCTTCTGTTGGCCATGTTGCTGTATACACAGGGCTTTAGGACCATTTACCAATGCTGCACAGAAGTGTGAATTTTTCACTCCATTAGTGATGTTATTATACCCCTCTAATTTTCTAATGTAGACCAGGCCTTAGATTGGTAAGACTC
Source organism: Podocnemis expansa (assembly GCA_007922195.1). NCBI lineage: Eukaryota > Metazoa > Chordata > Testudines > Podocnemididae > Podocnemis > Podocnemis expansa. The sequence goes on along the minus strand of ML682040.1, from coordinate 17,836,299 downwards.
GAACAGTGCGTGGCACCTAGTAGAGGGCACTGATGAGGTAAAAGATGGCATGCTATGAATATTTCTGGTGCCCATAGTTTAACCAGGATGTTGAAAAACTATAGAGAGTGCAGACAAGGGCCCCAAAATTATTCAAGGTCTGGCGGTGCTCTTACAATGGGAGATTTAGAGCTCAGTCTATCTAGTTTATCAGAGAAGATTAAGAGGTGACTTCATTACTGTATTATACATATTATACATGCCAGAAAGGGCCGGCTCCTGGATCTGTGGTGCCCCGAGCAGGCTTTTGCTTTTGTGCCCCACCTCCTTGCAGGGGGCAGAACCCAGTCCCCACCCTGGGCTGGCTCGCCGCACCCCCAGGACAGGGAACAGGCGGCCCAGGGGCAGAGTGGGCCAGCCCGTGCTCTCCCACCCCTCCCCGGGCCAGCTGTTCTGCCCTGGGGGGGGAGGCAGGCCATCCCAGAGGCAGGGCGAGAAAGCCAACTCCGTCCCATGGGCTGGCCCACTCTGCCCACGGGGATGGAGTGGCTGGCTCAGGGAGGAGCAGGAGCTGGGAGGGTCCAGCTTCTGGGCCAACTCGCCCCACCCCAGGGCAGCACTGCAGCCGCCCAAAAGCCAATGGCGCCCTGAGCCAGGGCCTTATTTGCTGGTGGGTCAAGCCAGCCCTGCTTCCTGGGGAGAAAATATGTTACTAACAGTCTCTTTAACCTAGTGGAGAAAGGCATGAGAAGAACCTTTAAGCAGGAGCTCAAGCCCGACACACTCAGATTAGAAATTATGTCAAAATGTTTAACAGTGGGGGTAATTAACCACTGGCCCACATTACCAGGGGAAGTGATGGGTTCTTCATCTCTTGATGACTTCAGATCAAGTCTGGTGTCGTTCTGGAAGTTATGCTTCAGCCAAACACAAACTATTAGGCTCAATGCAAGGGTAACTGAGTAAACCACAAAAGCCTGTGCTATAGAAGGTGTCAAACAAGATGATTTAATGGTCTCTGCTGGCCTTAAGCTATGAAACCATTTTTATCTGAAGCATACTTTTAAAAGAAGCATTCACGTGGCCCACTCTGCCTTATGAAATGCTGGAGCATGAGCAGGTCAAGCTACCCTAGAACTAGATCCCTGGGTTAATTCAAATTTGATATAATTTGGACAGTTTTCACAGGAGTCTGGTAGCAACCCTTAAACTTGGCTGAATGATTGATTGCCTCATTGGAACATCTGGAAATCAAGTTCACACAAAGTGAGATAAAAGAGCTTTGCCCCACCCACCATGACCTAATGTCAAGGAAATGAGTACTGATTTGTTAATGGTAATGTTAAAGGTTCAGATGTGAGGGCCTTTTCCACTAATATTTGGACCCTACGTCTTCATAGTAGGTATTTATAGAGCAGCTTGCTAGCCCAGAAGCATAATTATTCATCACTGTGATATGATTTTATTATAGATTGCTTGTATTATGATAGTATTGAGGAGCCCTAGTCATGAACCAGAACCCCACTGTGCTAGTCATATGAGCACAGCAAAAAAAGATATTCTCTGCCACAAAGGCTTTACAAGCTTGTGTTTGCTCATTTACAAAATAACAATTTGGTATAAAGAAATTTGCACCCCTGGAGATGGCTACTTTTACACATTCTTTTATGAGGGATGCTTATGTGATCCGTTTTACTGCATGTCCTTTGGAAGAAGATATCAGAATGAGCAGCAGAATTGAAAAACAAACAATTGCCTGATATTACATCTGTGAGTGTTTTGTGCTCAATACCATCTCTGCTCCATGATGGTTTCATCCGGCAAAGGATGCATTTATGCTTAGTGAATCATAATTAAAAGCTTTCCATAGCTGTCAAGTGTCTCAAGAATATACATCACAGCAGCAGGGGGCCCCAAACACTGCTACTGTATTTCTGGTGATCCCATAAAATGTGTCCTGCAGCTGTTGGTCCTAAAGAGGAATGCATCTGAAATCATACCTTGTCCGCTGAGAAATCAAGTTCAAAGACACCCAGACCTCTCAAGAGGATACAGTTATGTCAGCCTTGCTGAATAGATGACTATGTACCTGTTTGAGAACCAGAGCATTACAAAGGGCATTTTTTGGCCTTAGGGCAATAATTTGCTGCAGAGCACAGACACATCTCTCAATGGCGGGATGAAAGAAAAATTTCACCCCATTTTCTTTAAACAGTGCATTATGTCATCTCTAAAAAAGAGTCCTATTATATGTATAGACTGTGGCTAATATTGATTAAACAAACCTTAAATGCTAGTTTGCCATGTTAGTACCACATATATTAACCCTGTAATTTCAGAGCTTCACTTTAACTTTGTCATGATGATTTATACCAGATGGCCCGACTAGCTCTCAACACACAGTGTGCATCTTTTATTTTGGTTTTTAGTGTGAAACTATTTGACATATTTGGTTTTTTTCTTTTTCTTTTCTCCATAATAAAGATTTAATTCCAGAGCATTGTGCACTCCTAGGTTGACTATGTGTTGTGTCACTTTCCCATCTGTACAGGGAACATTTCACTGTATATCACAACTCGGAAAAATACTATGCAAAGAGTAAATTTGATTTTTTTTCCAGTTTAATTCTTATCTAATTTCCACCAATTTTTTACCAGTGACACTAACAGAGTTACCTCTGTTTTACACTGGTGTAGGTGAAAGAAAAATCTGGCCTTCTTTGAAAAAAATAAAATAAAATAAAATAAATGTATCTGCTGGTCAAACAAGAGGTGGAATAGGAAAATCCTATATTCCAGCAATATGCAGCAACAGAGATCCAACCTGCCATGCACTTAACAATACTATATCTGCATCAAATGTTCTGAAAATGTTTGTTTATATGCATTACTTTAGACGTATAGTTATTGCTCATTTTTTACTGAATAACAGACTCATTCAAATGCATGAAAATATAAATTCATACAATACACAAACATGTTCCAAAGGGGTAGGCACATCAGTCTAGTTCAGCAAAACAAACAAGACATTTTGTGGCACTTTCAAAGAAAGCCCAACAAATGAGTTTATTGCTTGAGCTTTTGTGGGAGAAAAATCCCATGTTGTCAGATTCTTGGGCTATGTCTACACCTAAAAATGCTAGGTCAACCTAGGTAGATCGACCTAGCAAAGTCAAACTAAGTTGACTTAAGTCGCATTAGTTCATTCAAATTAGCATGTCCATACCAGATGCCTAAGTCAAGCTAGCACATCCATACAGGTACTTGGTAGGTGGGCTTAAGAGGGGTGCATTCTGGGAAGTGTGCCAACCTGGCACTTGAGAAGGGCCCAATCCCCTGGGCAGTCCCATAAAAAGAGGAAGTGAGGTCATCACCTTCCACTGTGCCTGGCAACATGTAGCACAAGGAGGTTATGGACCAGACTCTGTTCCTGCTACTTGCCAAGCAGGTGGGGGTGGGGGAAATGCTCAACACCTGCTATCCAATGCCCAGTGCTCTCTTCACCTGGAGTAGGCTCTTCCCAGACTGACAGCACAGAGGTAGACAGCAGCACCGCCACCATGCTGACCCTGCAGGCTGCCATCCTGCCAGTGCTTTGTCGCTTCTGGGCATGGGAAACCAGCAGCAACTGGTGGGACCATGTCTTCCTCACCATCTGGGATGGCGACCAGTAGCTCCAGAATTTCTGCATGAGCAAGCGGACCTTCTTCAAGCTGGTCCGCAAGCTCACCCCACTCCTGCAGCACAGGGACACCTGATTCAGTCCCACCCTGCCTGTGGACAAATGAGTGGCTGTCGCAGTCTGCTAGATGGCAACCCTAGACTTCTACCACTCCGTTGCCCACCATTTTGGCATCGGCAGGGCCCCTGTGGGACCCACCCTCCTGCATGTCAGCAGGGCCATCAACCAGGTCCTGCTAGCTTGCCTTGTCACCCTGGGCATCCTGCAGTACACCCTTGATGGCCTCGTTGCACTTGGCTTCCTCAACTGTGGGGACATAGTGGATAGGACCCACATCCCCATCCGAGCCCTGGAACACCAGGTCATAGACTAGAGGAACTGCAAGGGGTGATGCTTCATGGTCCTTCAGGCCTTCATGGACTACCGAAGGCTCTTCAAAGACATTTACGTGGGCTGGTCAGGGAAGGTGCATGATGCCCATGTGCTCAGAAACTCTGCCTGGTATTCACACATGCAGGTGGGCACCTTCTTCCTGCAATATGCAATCACCCTCGGGGACATGCAGGTGCCTGTCCTGATCCTGGGAGATGCCACCTACCATGAAGCCCTACACTGCCAACCTGAATGCCAGCAGGGAGCCGTTTAACAGGAGGCTCAACAGGTGCTGCCAGATTGTGGAGCGTGCCCTTGGACAGCCCAAGGCATGGGGGGGCCCTCCTGACATGCCTGCACATCGCTGAATGCACCATCCCAGAGGTCACCAGTGCCTGCTGCGTGCTCCATAATCTTTGAGAGCTGTGAGGGGAAAGAGATTTTCATTTCTGGGAGGCTGAAGCTGAATGCCTCGCTGGGCACTTTGAGCAGCCTGACACCCTGCCCCAGATGCAGCAAGCCCAACAGCAAGCGGTCATCATCCAGGAAGAGCTGAAAGACCACTTCCTAGCGGGCATCCTCAGCTCCCCACCCCGCCCCTGCCTCACCTCTCAGGAAGCTGTGGAGCTCCTGGTAGTAAGGTCAGCTGGTGGTGGAGGCTGTCCCCAAACATAGCCTGCCCTCACAGCACTTGTGATACTGCTGGCTTTTAGTTTTACCCAGACCTGCTCAGTGTTGCAGGTGTACCCCTTCTCTGACAGGGCTGGGGAGATATTGGCATATAGTCCTAGTTAAAGTGGCTGCCATGGAGCTGGGAGATCATTGCCTCATCCCCCCAGATGGCAAGGAGGATGAGGAAGTCCTCATGGGTCCAGGCTGGAGCCCTTCTCCTTGCCTGGCTGCTGCTGGTGTCCTGTGACATGGTACCAAAGTGGTTGTCCTGCCCAGGTCTGAGGAGCAAGGTGGGAACAGCTTTGTCCAGGGCAGGTTCTTTCTGGTGCCAAGAATCCTGGGAGGATGGTCAGGAAGCCAGTTAGTTTGACCTAGCCAATTAGTTTGAATTAACTTCTCCACACTAGGTTTTGGTGGAACTAATAGCGTCAAATTAACAGCTAATTCAACCCAACAGGCAATTTTTTTTAGTTCAAACTAAGGACGCCCTTAATTCAACGTAATAAAAGCCCAGTGTGGACTAGGACTAAGTTAAATTGAATTAAGCCTCCTTAATTCAATCTAACTTTCAAATATAGATATAGCCTTGAAGATGGTGAACTTACAGAATGGGAAGACAATAAATGCAGGGAAGTCTAAGACATAGGGTCAGGTCAGACTATTACAACAAATCAAAGTGGTTGTTTAGGTTCAAGCAGTGGAGAACAGCATATCGAGGGAGGTGAAGTCCAAATCACCTGTTGTAATAAGACTTGGTTAGACAAAACCCTGGCTGGGATAATTTAGTGAGAGTGGTCCTGCTTTTTTGGCATGGGGTTGGACTAGATGACCTCATGAGGTCCCTTCGAACTCTATGATTCTATATTTCCTGTGAGTGGGCACTGGCACTCAGAAATGGATGGATACAGGAGCCTGTGAGCCCAGACTGGAAGGGAAGTATTTATTTCAATGGGGAGCCACGTTCATTTGCACAGCATGTGGGTACGTCTCTCCACTCTTGCAAAGGAAGTTTGAATGGGCTGGGCTAAACACAGCTGAGTTAAAATGTGGACCAGTCTTGCTTGAAGGACGAGGGGGAAAGAAAAGCAATAAACCCTGATGCAGGGGGCTGAAGCAGGGGCCTTTTAATGAGTGACTCACCCTGACTCAGGCAGCTGTGGGTAGGACATGTATGCCATAAAGAGTTGCTGCATGGAGGTGCTGTGTGATTGCTTTATTATTTCTTTACAGACCTTGCTGTAAAATCCCTGTAAATATGTTTATTAGCTAGTTGGGGATGCTTCCCCACTGTTCACTGTACTGTAAATAAACAGGCCCGCCTTTGATTCACGGAAATTCTGTTTCTGGACCCCATTACATTGCCGAGCTCTGCTTTCCAGTTCAGCCTTGGGGCCTTTCCTGCCCATGCACACAGGCAGTGTGACACTCATGTTCTCCGGGAAACAGTGCACATGTTTAGAATTACACATTCCCATGCATCAGCTCAGCTTGCCACACAGTCCTGGACTTGGGCTTCTCTGTCTCACAAGGCTCACAACCTCCTGCCAGCGCAAGAACTGGAGCGTGCCATTGAGTATTTGTCAGTCTCGGCTGTGGTGAGGTGCCCTGCAACTCTCGTTATTTAAAAGCATGGCTCATCCACTCAGCATTACACAAACCTAAATACAGTCCGCACCCCAATGATCTTACATGCTAACTCAAATGCTGGTATAGAAAATACAGAAAAATAGGTTAAACTATCAAGTGTTGAATAGGGAATTTTAAAATCTCATTTGTAAATTAATTAATGTATTGTGTCTTCTATAACAGCTTCAGTTAAGTTACTCAGATCAGCATGTACCCAACATAACTGAGATCAGATCTTCAGCTGACCCAACCCCAGTGAATGTTGCATGCAACGTATGCCCGGAGAGTAACAGAGAACTGCAAGGTACTAAAATCGGCTGGCATGGCAGGAGTGTGAATGTTGTAGAGAACTTCATCACTTCAGCTAGTATTAGGAACAAAACTCAGAAGTATTGGCCTTATTTATATTGTAGGAAACGGACTACTTTTCAAGGCTGGGGATTTATGTGAATATTTTCATTGGTTTCAATTAAAAATGAGCCTGAGCCACTGAATTTAACTCTAGATGTTGAACAGCCCACGGTCACATGCAGGAATTTGACATGAGCCTGTCCCTGAGTTCAATCCCTGTGGGTTTGGCCTGTGTGAGCTCAAATCATTGTTTGGGTAACTCAGCTGGTTTTGTCAAGCTAAGCTTGTCCCACTCTCTTTTGCTTTGAACAATTCAGAATTCACAGAATAAACCCTGGATCTGTTGATTTCTATTTGGAATTGTGATATTCCTATAGTTTGGAAACCAAGACATAAATCAGTCCCCAGGAAACATTCATGCATTTCATCAACTCTTTTACTGAACTCAAATTCTTCTCAGTTCAGAAACAAACCAAACAACAGGCAGAAAAGCACGGTGTCCTATGTCACTTAAAGACTAACAGGTTGATTGATTTATTGATTGATTTATATAAATATTACCTGTTAGTCTTTAAGTGCCAGAGGGCTCCTTGCTTTTCTTGCTGAACTAGACTAACACATCTGCGCCTTCGAAACCAAACACCAGGCAGGTTTTGTGTGGTCTCAGATGGCACAAAAATTTCATCTAGCTCGCCTTGTAAGACCCCTGAAGCTAGCAAAAGTTAAATATAACATAAAAGCAACCATTTTAATATCCCAAAGCTATAGTACACACGTTGGAGCCATGAAAATGAGCCTCAAGAGTCATCAAAAGCTGGAGTCCCAGTAGGATTGGTCAATATATTTGTTCAAACTAAAAGGCTATTATACCCTGAAGTGATGGAGAAGGCTGCAGATTTTATATAGTGCCTAGCATAATATAGTCCTGGTCCCAGACAGGGGCTCTGTAAACTTGTTACAATACTTCTACTACTCATATTAGTAATAATAATCCCGGGAAACAATCTGAAGCAAAACCTCCACCGTTTCTGAGCCCCATGCTCTGTGAGCTCTGAAATGGATAGTCTCAAGCAGCATCCAGATGGAATCTTAACAACTTTTCCAGTTCCACCTATTCTCCTATTATGGGAAGTGGTGGAAAAAAATAATGAGCTATTTTGAAACATTGTATATAGTCAAGGCCTGGGATATTTTCCTAACAGAATGAGCCAACTGAGAGTCCATGCCAGGTTCTGACTCTCTTGTACACACTGAGTAGTATGATACTACATGAGTAATCCTCTTGAAATGAATGGGACTACGTGTGAAGTAAGGTACTACCCAATGCAAATGTATCAGAAACTAGCCTTTATTTGCATCATATCATTCAGGCAAAATATACTCTGAAAGGCCTTATAATATTAAATAATCAATTAAGTGAAATCATTAATGACACCGGCAGGGAGAGATATATGAAAAAGCAAGTATAAGAGATCAGAGACTGAGATGGGCAACACTCTGAATTTCAATTTCACAGGGCAGTCCACATTTTTTTAAAGTTTTTGTTGCAATTTGGAATGAAGCCCAGAAATGCTTGAATTTCCCCCCTAAAAAGGAAATCCCCCCTTTTTTTTAATAGAGATGTTTTGGTGTGATGGACTCCCCCCCCCAAAAAAAAAACTTTGTCCAATACCATGACTCTGCCAGATGAGGCTAGCTTGAAACTCTGGCCCATGAAAGTACTTGGATCTGTTAATTTTAAGCATGCTGTATGGTAGAGCGTCCCCAAGTCCACAGACCCTGGAAGGACAGGCTGCCTAGCAGCTCAGGGCAAGCTAATAGACCCTCACCATGAGCGCTGACAGCACCCTACTTCTGTATAAGCAGTAGTATGTTGAAACTGAGGCATTCGCACAAAACATTTTGGATTTGCTGCACAGTGTTTATTTTTCTTGGAAAATGTGTGGGTAAAGAGGCTAGATTATAGTAGACTGAAATCTGGGCTTTCCAGCTAGTGAGAAAATTTGGCTTTTAAAAATTTGGTTTGATTCCAAACTGGAATGAAATCAATGTCTTGAAATGTCTCACAAACTGAAAAAGTCATAAAAATGTCTTTTCAGAAACACTGACGCATGGTGATTCAAAATTTAAATGTGCTCCCTCTTCCCGGAAACTCCTAGTTTGTCATAAAATTTTCAGCCAACTCTAGCCTGAAATGGTATTTACAATGATGTTAGTTTACTGGAAATCAATTAATCCAAATAAAAACAGAACTATACACTCTAATCTTTTGTATTTTAATATGTGCTAAGTGATCCAAGGGAGCCATACTATAGGGAAGAGCCTAGGGCAAGCCTAGACCATGTTCAAATACAACTTTGTCTGGATACACTAAGGCTATGTCTACACATAGCCTATTAATTTGAATGAACATAGGTCAAACTAATTAGGTCGATCTAATATGATTTCATTTGAATTAACTAGAATCAAATTAACATATCTATGCTGCAAAACCAGGATCGAATTAGCATGTCCATGTACAGGAATTGCTAATTCGACCCAGGAGGGGGGCACCATGGGGAGTGTGGCAAAATGGCCACCATGATGGGCCATTCCCACAGCCAGTGCCATAAAAGGGGGAAATGACTTCACCTCCTCTGCACACTCTGGCAGGCAAGAAGCCAAGCAAGGCCATGGACTGTGCCCAGCCACCCCTGCTTACCACCCCAGTGCCCAGCAGGTGCTCCGCCTCATGCATAGCGTTGTTAAGGTGGAGCATACTGTCCCTGGACAGCAGCACTGAGGCAGACAGCCGTGGCCACCCTGCCATGTTCTGTACCCCGTCGCGTGTGGGTACTGGAAACTAGTGGCGCCTGTGGGAAAGGGTTGTCCTGAGGACATGGGATGAGGAGCAGTGGCAACGCAACCTGCAAATGACAAAGCGGACCTTCATGGAGCTGGTCAAAGAGCTCACCCTGGTCCTCCAGCACAGGGACACTCACATGCAACCTGCACTCCTAGGGGACAGGCAAGTGGCTACAGCAGTGTGGAAAATGGCAGCTCCTGAGTCTTGTCGCTCTGTGGCACACCACTTCAGGGTCAGGAAGGCCACTGTGGGAGTTGTGCTGAAACAGGTCTGCAGGGCTATAAACCTGGTCCTGTTGGCCCACCTTGTTGCACCGGGCAACCTGGAGGACACCTTAAATGGGGTCTCTGCACTTGGATTCCCAAACTGTGCAGGCATCCTGGCCACCACTCATATACCTGTCAGAGCCCTGGCACATCATGCAGTGGAGTACCGCAATAGGAACGGGTACCACTCCATCCTACTCCAGGCCCTGGTAGACCACCAGGGCACTTTTACTGACATTTATGTTGGCTGGCCAGGGTGGGCACATGCCTCACAGGTGCTCCAAAACTCAGTGCTCTTCAGGGGCGTGCATTAGGGCACCTTTTTTCCCCTCCACGAGATGACTATCAGGGATGTGCAGGTGCCCCTCTTGCTCATTGGGGATGCAGCCTATCCACTCCTGCCATGGTTCATGAGGCCATTTGCAGGACACCATTTAGACAAACACCTGAAGATCTTCAATAGAAGACTGAATAGGTGTTGGCAGCGATGTTCCCTCTAAGAGCCGCCAGCAGCTGAGCTACTTCTGTTGCTCGCTGCACAGGGCCCCCCACTCCCGCACGGGCCCGATCCTGGTGGCGCCCCATCCCACGGGCCCAATCCTGGCGGTGCCCCCCGGGCCCGATCCTGGCGGCCCCCTCCCATGGGTCTGCTCTCCTGGGAACCCCCCCCAGCCTGCCCAGCCCCTCCCCACAATCCTACCCTGCATGGCCCTGCCACACAATGTTCCCTCTAACTACTCATAGACTGTGTGCGTAAACAATTTCTTTGCGTGCGCAAAAACATTTCTTTGTAAGCACCAATATTAGCACTATTGAATTTCTTTGTGCGCACTTTATTTTGTTGTGTGCGCAGGTTTCATGCCCTGTGTGTGCATGCACACGTGCACAGCTTAGAGGGAACAGTGCTGCCACAGCTCCTGGGGCCGGAGAAGCACTAATGGAGCATGCTCAGACATTCTGGGCATGCTCCGTTAGAGCTTCTCTGGGAGGGAGTTTTAATAACTCCCTGCCCCACAGTAGCTCTGAGCAGGGCCTCTGGCTGCCGGCTTCCCTGCGCAGGGGGGGCTGTGCTGGGCTGCGCAGCCACGCGGCCACGCAGCTTAGCAGGAACATTGGTTGGCAGGTTGGGGAGCAGGCTTTCAGGAGGCTGAAAGCGATGTGGAGGTGCCTGCTGACACACCTACACCTAGCTGAGGACACCATCCTAGAGGTCATTAGTGAGTGTGTGACCCTTCACAGTTTATGTGAACTGCAGGGGAAATGGCCCCTGCCACCTGGGAGACTGAGGTTGAGCACCTCTCTGGGCGCTTTGAACAGCCACAGACTGGCCAGGGCACTGAGTGGGCCCCAATCAGGGCTGTAAGGATCCGGGAGGCTCTAGCAGATCTCTTCCTTGAGGAGGCACACTGAAGACTGTCTGCACCACCCCATTCCCCCACCCAGCACACACCTGCCCCACCACACCTAAATAAAAACATATGTCACAGCAGAACTTTTGGTGCAGAGTGTTTATTTGCAGCTACATGGGGGAGGAGGTTCAGGGCAGAACTGGGGACTTGGGGGCAGAGCTGTGGGCTTTGGGACGCAAGGGATGAACTGGGGGGTTGGGCGGGACAGTATGGGGTATGGGGAGATGGCGGGGTCAGATGCGGGGGTGATCCCCATGCCATGGGAGGGCCAGGCTTGGCTTTCTCCATGCCCACCCTGTGCCCAGGGCTGCTGTGGAGGAGCCATGCCAGGGTCCCGGGAGACTTGTCCAGCTGCGCCTGTGGGGGGGCCAGATGGTCGGCCCGTCTGGCCATGGTGGCTCACATGCCCTGCAGGGCTGTGCCAATGCCAGTCAGAGTACTGGCCATGTTGCTAAGGGCTGTGCCCACCCATTCCAGGGCCTGAGCGTGGCACTCCTGGACTGCAGTCCACCTGCTCCACGACAGCAATGGACCACTCAAGGAGACAGAAGGCAGAGTCCTGGCACACTCCTACCTGGCCCTGCCAGGCCCACACGCCTTCCTCAGCCCCCTGGTCCAGCCAGAAGACCTGCTCCAGGAGCTCATTACGGGTGCAGCGTGCTGTTCTCCTCCAGCAGGTGCTGTGGGGCAGGCTCCCTGCAGCATGATGACGGCCGTCACAATGAGCTGCTAGAGAGAGGTGCAGAACAATGTTAGTCTTCTGCATGCGTAGCTTGTGCTGTGTGTGGTCTAATAGCACAGAGCACCCGTGTGCCGCTTGTCCCCCTGCCCCTGATCTCTGCCGTGTGGAATGCCCCACCCCCGGCACGCACAGCCATGCCCTCTGGCCTGGGCTGGCCATGGTGGCTACCACAACATGCAGCTATAAAGCACTGCCAACACTTGGCCTGCCCCCCCAAGGCCTTGTGCCCGGGGTGTGGGCTGCACGCTGTATGCCCTGGATGCTACCAGCAGTGCTTTCCCCCAACACTCCTAACTCTAGGCAATTATAATGGCCAGGGGTCCACTTCCCCTGCTGCCGCACAGACCCTGGGCCCAGTACCCTGTGGATTCATGCCCACCCCCCCCCCGGGCCCGTTTAGCCCTGCCCGGCTGGAGATCCTTGCTCCATGTCCTGCCAGTTCCTCGGACCAGCACAGGCCAAGCAGGGAAGAAGGAAAGGAGCATTCACTCACAGGTGCCACCAACATCTGCCAAGATGTTCCCTGCTTTGGGTCCTCCTGGCCGGGGGGGCTCCTCCTCCTCCTCTTGCTCCCCAGAGGTGGTTCGTCCCTTGTCGAGGGTGCCAAGGACCTTGGAGCTGGCAGCTGTGGCGGGCTGTGGTGATGTCTCTGCAGCCTCTCCACCCTCAATATCCACCATGGCATCCTCCTCTGTAGACCCTCCCTCCAAGGTGCTGGAATCACAGGGGGGCTCTGCCAAGTTGACGGCGCTGGATGGCAGGCCACTGAACTCACCAGACAGGAATTTGTCCAGCTCTCTGAAGTAGGGGCACATGCAACCCGATGCAAAGCCTCTCAGTCACCTCGTCTCTTTGACCTGTACATAGTTCTGGCGCAAAGTCTTGATTTTTACATGGACTTGCTCAGTCATCCGGGGCTGCCATCTGGCAGTGAGGGCTGCAGCAATGTGGGCATATATGTCCTGGTCGTGGTGGCTGCTCCGCAACCAGGATAGGATATCCTCTGTCCCTCAGGAGACAGAGGACCTCCTGGTGGCCCCGGCTGGAGCCCTCCACCAAGCCTGGCTGGCAGTGCTGCACTCTGCCGTTTTATCCTGGCAGCTGGCACCTGTCCTTGGCAAAGGCTGAGTGTGTCTGTGCCACTGGTGGAACAGGGAGGAGCGTTGTGTGGTGGGCACCATGAGAAGGGGAAGCGAAGACTGTGGTTAATTTGAACTAGTGTTAGTTCAAATTAATGCAGTTAGACGCCGTTGATTCAAACTCGCTAGTTTGAATCAACAGTCGCTTCAAAGTTACATCAGGTTTTGTAACTTCAAAGCGTCGTCTCCTTGATTCAACCTAAGGGAAGCCTTAGGTTGAATCAGCAGAAACCTGTGTAGAGACACTGGCTGTGTCCACACACAGGCATTATTTCGATATAAGTTGTGTCGAAACAACTTGTATCAAAATAATGCCTTATTTTGAAATAACTTAATTCGAATTAACAGTTTGTTAATGCGAATTAAGGAAAAAAGCTCAAAGCGAAATAGCAGTTTCAGGCAACAGTTATTTCAAAACAAGTCACTGTTGTTTCGAAACAACATGTTCGGACGGCATTGTTTCATCCCCACATGGGGTTTAAGTTGTTTCGAAACGACGCTGTTGTTTCGAAACAACCGTGCGTCGTGCGAACAGGGTATTTCTTATTTCGAAACTGCCTCTGTTGTTTCAAAATAAGAGTGCTGTGTGAACACAGCCACCATGTTCATTAAGTCGAATTAAAGCCTCTGTGCAGACATATCCTAAGGGTTTAAAAATTATTAGATTAAACCTGTTAGCTAATATGTCTGGTTTTTGTTTTCAGTTTTTTTTAAATCTTCTTGGGTATGTCTACACTTGCAAGTTAGTTTGAATTAAGAAGGCTTAATTCGAACTAATTTAGTATCTGCCTACACTAGGCTTTCATTAGTTTGAATTAAGGAATTCCTTAATTCAGACTAATGAAAGCTTAGTTCGATTTAGTAAGACCTGCTGGTTAGTTTGAACTAAGCCCTTAAGGTATAGACCAGGATTTATCCTTACTTTGAACATAATAAGTTCAAATTGAAGGCAGTTAGTTCGAATTAACAAAGTGGGCTAATTTGACTTAACGTTAAATCAAATTAGTCCACTTTGTTAATTCAAACTAATAAGTTCAAGTTTAGTTTGAGCTAAAGTCAAACTTATTTGTTTGAATTAACAAATGCGAACTAACTTTTCCTAGTTTAGACATAGCCCTTTTGTCATCAGAAAATAAAACAGGGAAAGAACAAGTTAAAAATTACTTGGACAAGTTGATGTCTTCAAGTCACCAGGGCCAGGTGATATACACCCTAGAATACTCAAAGAACTGACTCAGGAGATATGTGAGCCATTGGCTATTATCTTTGAAAAATCATGGAAGACTGGAAAGATCCCAGAGGACTGCAAAAGGACAAATATAGTGCCCATCTATGAAAAGGGAAATAAGGACAACCCAGGGAATTATAGACCTGTCAGTTTAACCTCTGTACCAGGAAAAATAATGGAGCAAATAATTAAGGAATCAATTAGCAAACATCTAGAAGGGAATAAGTTGTTAAGTGATAATCAGCATGGATTTGTCAATAACAGATTGTGTCAAACCAACCTGATAGTTTTCTATGATGGGGTAACAAGCCTGGTGGATAGAAGGGAAGCGGTAGATTTGGCACATCTAGCTTTTAGTAGGATTTTTGATATGGTCTTCCATCACCTTTTCATTAACAAACTAGGAGAGTACAGCTTGGATGAAGCTACTGTAAGACAAGTGAAAAACTGGTTGGATAACGACTCCTAGAAAGTAAAACAAGTAAGGAGTCCTTTGACACCTAAAGACTAACACCTTTATTTACCGTGTGAGCTTTCTTGGAACAAAATCCCACTTCATCAGGTGCTTTGAAGATAAGGAACTTACAGAATGGGAGGAAAATTAATACAGGCACGTGTAAATCATGGGATCAGGTCATACTGTAACAGTCAATTACTACAGAAGAAGCCCAAGAAAGAAAACAACAGAACACCACTGGTCATTACATACAACCCCCGAGCTAGACCTCTACAACACATCATTAAGGACATATAGCTTATTTTAAAAGATGATTCCTCACTCCCTCGAACCTTGGGAGACAGACCTCTCCTTGCCTACAGACAGACCCCTAGCCTTAAACAGATACTGACCAGCAACTACAGACCTAACAACAGAAACGTTAAAGCAGTCACATATCCCTGCAACAAACCATGTTGCCAACTTTGCTCACATATCTGCACAAAAGACATCATCACAGGACCTAATCAAGCCAGCTACTCCATCAAAGGATCATTCACCCGCTCATCCACCGTTGTGATTTATGCCATCATGTGTCAGAAACGGCCTCACACATTATACGCTGGCCAAACAGGACAATCTCTGTGCAAAAAAATAAATGAGCACAAAACTGACATCAGACATCACAACACTCAAAAAACCATAGCTGAGCACTTCAATCTTCCTAATCACTCTGCTCATTATTTGTTAACAGCCATGCTCAAGCAAATGGGTATCACATCAAGACTTCAAAGAGAAACTGCAGAATTGGAACTGATATGCAGATTTGACTGTGTGAAAGCAGAAGTAAATCATGACTCTGAATTCTTTTTCCATTGCAACAGGTGATTTGACGTCACCTTCTTATATGTGCTGTTTCCCAGTGTTTGAATCTTAACAACTGCTTTGACTTGCTGTTACAGAATGACCTGATTCCATGACCTACAGAATGGGAGGAAAATATATGCAGGGGAGTGTAAATTCCCCCATCTTCAAAGCATCTGATGAAGTGGAATTTTCTCCCATGAAAGCTCATGTGATAAATAAATTTGTTAGTTTTTAAGTGCCACAGGACTCCTTACTTGTTTTGCAGAGCTAGACTAACACAGCTACACAAATGGAATTTGGCAACATCCCAGAGATGTTGTTATCAACAGTTCCCAGTCATGCTGGAAGGGCATAATGAGTGGGGTACTGCAGCAATAAGTTCTGGGTCCAGGTCCACTCAATATTTTCATCAGTGATTTAGATGATGGCATAGAGAGTACACTTATAAAGTTTGTTAGTGACACCAACTGGGAGGTGTTGCAAGTGCTTTGGAGGATAGGATCACAATTCAAAAGGATTTGGACAGGCTGTTGAAATGGTCGGAGGTAAATAGAATGAAATTCAATAAAGACAAATGCAAAGTACTCCACTTAGGAAAGAACAAGCCATTGCACACATACAGAAGTCAATGACTGCCTAAGAAGGAATATTGCGGAAAGCGATCTGTGTGTTATAGTGGGTCACAGACTAAATATGAGGCAACAGTGTGACACTGTTGCCAAAAAAGCAAACACCTTTCTTGGATGTATAAACAGGAGTATTGTGAGTAAGACACGAGAGATAATTCTTCCACTCTACTCTGCCCTGATTGAGCGTCAGCTGGAGTATTGTGTCCAGTTCTGGGTGCATTCCTTTCAGGAAAGATGTGAAGGAATTGGAAAAAATCCAGAGAAGAGCAACACAAATAATTAAAGGTCTTGGTACATTTGACATGTGAGGGAAGATTGAAAGAGCTGGGTTTGTTTAATCTGGAAAGGAGGAGACTCAGTGGGGACATGATAGGTGTTTTCAAGTACCTAAGAGGTTGTCACAAGGAGGAAGGAAAAAAATTGTTCTAGTTGCCTGTCATTGATAGGACAAGAAGCAGTGAGTTTAAATTATGGCAAGAGAGGTTTAGGATGGACATTAGGAAAAAATTCCTAACTGTCAGGATGATTAACCATTGGAATAAGTTGCCTGGGCAGGCTGTGTAAGCTTCATCACCACCGGTTTTTAAGAGCAGGTTAGACAAACACCTGACAGGGATGGTTTAAGAGGGTGCTTGGTACTGCCATGAGTGCAGGGGACTGGACTTGATGACTTCTCATGGTCCCTTCTAATTTCTATGACTCTATAGTCTAGTGACTCTAGCCAGTTCTGAGTGACTTCAGTCTCAAGAAATAAGAACAAAGAATGGCCGTACTGGGTCAGACCAATGGCCCATCTAGCCCAGAATACTATCATTCTGCAGTGGCTAGTGCCAGATGTTTCAGAAAGAATGAAAAAAAACAGGGCAATTTTTAACTGATCCATCAGTTGTCATCCAGTTCTAATTTCTGGCAGTCAGAGATTAAGGAACATCCAGGGTATGGTGTTACATCCCTGACAATTTTTACTGCTCATCAGTGGATGGACCTATGCTCTATGAACTTACTTACCTATTTCCTTGTTGAATCCAAACAAGCAGCCCTGTGTCACTTTTAAAGACTAACAAATTGATCATCGCATGAGCTTTCATGGGAGAAAATCCCACTTCATCAGATATATATATACTACCCCATTTGAGATTATTGTAAATCTGATCCATAGAATAACCTTTTTGGATGCAAGATAAGACTGCCATTAACTTAGTTTATCAATAGAATAACCTTTTTAGATGCAAGATAAGACTGCCATTAACTTAGTTTATTTTTTACAAAACATATTTTTGGGAATTTTTTTCATTTTATTTATTTGTTGTAAGTGAATTTAGCTTTAGTTAAAGGTGTCGGTTTGGCAGGGAATAAGGTGTTATTTACCCCTTCACATAAAACAATAACCTGGGGTCACTGATGAAATTATGAGGCCTCAGTTTTAAAACTTACATAAGTAAATTTGTACAATGTATACTTTGTTGTGTTTGCCCAGATCAAGAAAAAGAAGCTTGAATTAGGCTTTAGTTATTAGACTTGCAGTGTTAATGGGTACGTCTACATTATGTGTTTAAGTCGACTTAAACAGAGACCTGTCTACACTGTAGGGCATTAAAGTCGGCTTTAGGGTCCAGGAAAGTAGACCTTATAAGGCCCACTTATAAAATCAACTTTACAGTTAAGTCAACTTTATTAAGTCTACTTAAGGTAATGTGGACTCACTAAGTCAACTTAATAAAGTCAACTTAGTGAAGTAAGGCCATTAAGTCAACTTTATAACGTAGACTTAAGCCAGGGCATCCATTTAAAGTTGACATTATAAAGTTGCCTTAATGTAGTGTGTTGTCAATTTCCAGGGCCCTTAAGTCAACTTAAACAAAGCCCTGTCTCCATTGCAGGGCAATAAAGTCGACTTTAGCATCAAGTAAAGTTGACTTTATAACTCCCACTTATAAAGTTGACTTTACAGTTAAGTGTCTCCCCCTTGCCTTTTTCAGTCTCACCCTTCCTTTCTCTCCCCCTCTCCCACCAACCCTGTCTGTCTCCCTTCTCAAAGGACCTCCTGATAGTGTTATAAATCAAATAAGGAGTCCAGAGGCACTGTTTAAGACTAACACATTTATTTATTGGATGAGCTTTCATGGGAGAAAAATCCCACTTCATCAGTTTGAAGATGGGGGGATTTACGGAATGGTGGGAAATAAATGCAGGGGAGTGTAAGACATAGGATCAGGTCACACTCTAACAGCAAATCAAAGCAGTTCTTAAAATTCAAACACTGGGAAACAGCACATGGAAAGAAAGAAAGAAAGAAAAAGAAAGAAAGAAAGAAAGTTGCTATTTTTTTCTTAGATTAGATTGTGTGAAAGCAGGATTAAATCCTGACTATGGATATTTTTTTCCCCATTATAACAGGTGATTTGACTTCACCTTCTTCTATGTGATGTTACCCAGGGTATGTCTACACTTAGAGCTGAATTCAAATTGATTGCCATCAATTTGAATTCTATTAAGTACTATAAAGTCGACTTAAGCCAGGGCACCCATTTAAAGTCAACTTTATAAAGTCAACTTAATGTAGTGTGGACTCTCTAAGTCGACCTAATAAGGTCTACTTAAAGTCGACTTTATAAAGTCAACTTAGGGAAGTCCCATTTCTTTAAGTTGACTTTATAAATTTACTGGACTTTCTTGCACACTCAGTAAGTTTGCGGATGACACCAAGCTGGGGGGAATGGTAGACATGCTGGATGGCAGGGAGAAGATTCAGGAAGACCTTGACAAATTGGAGCAGTGGGCCAGTAGAAATCTCATGAGGTTCAACAAGGACAAGTGCAAAGTCCTGCACTTGAGACGGAAAAACCCCATGCACTGCTACAGGCTGGGGAGCAATCAGCTAAGTAGCAGCACCATAGAAAGGGACCTGGGGGTCCTGGTGGACAGGAAGCTGGATATGAGTCAGCAGTGTGCTCTTGCTGCCAAAACGGCCAATGGCATACCGGGCTGCATCAGAAGAAGCATTACCAGCAGATCAAGGGATGTGATCATTCCCCTCTATTCGGCACTGGTGAGGCCGCATCTGGAATACTGTGTCCAGTTTTGGGCTCCCCACTACAAAAAGGATGTGGACAAAGTAGAAAGAGTCCAGCGGAGGGCAACAAAAATGATCAAGGGGCTGGAGCACAAGCCCTATGAAGAAATACTGAAGGAACTAGGCTTATTTAGCCTGCAAAAGATAAGACTGAGGGGGGATTTGATAGCAACCTTCAACTACCTGAATGGATGCTCCAAGGAGGATGGAGTTTGACTGTTCTCGGTAGTAACAGAGGACAGAACAAGGAGCAATGGTTTCAAGTTGCAGCTGAAGAGGTCAAGGCCAGATATTAGGAAAAATTTTCTTACTAGGCGCGTGGTAAAGCATTGGAATGGGCTACCTAGGGAGGTGGTGGAATCTCCATCTTTAGAGATGTTTAATACCTGGCTGGATAAAACTCTAGCTGGAATCATTTAGTGAGAGTGGTCCTGCTTTTTTTGGCAGGGGGTTGGACTAGATGACCTCATGAGGTTCCTTCCAACCCTGTGATTCTGTGAACTATACACCATACAACAGGAACACTGAGCCAGATACTTATCCCTGCAAAAAACCCTGTTGCCAACATATCTACTCTAGTGACACTTTCATGTGACCTAATCAAATCAGCCATTCCATCAGGGACTCATTCACTTGCTTATCTATCAATATGATATGTGCCAACAGTGCTCCTCTGCCTTATGCACTAGACAAACTGAACTGTCTCTGCGCAAGAGACTAGACACAACTCAGACTTGAAGAATGGTAACATTCAAAAATCTGTAGGGGAACATTTCAATCTACTGGGACATTCTGTAACAAACAGGCAAGTTACAGTACTTCAGCCAAAAGAAACCTTCAGAAAGACTACAACATGAAACTGCAGAGCTGGAACTCACATACAAACTAGACACCTTTACACTGGGTTTGAGTAGGGCTCTGGAATGGCTAACTTTCTTTTTCCCCTACATTACCATTCTCGGCTCTTGCCGCCCTCTTCCACTCTGTTTCAATCAAAACAATTTGTTTATTCTGTGGAGATAGGCTAGCAAACTGCCCCTGGATCAGTTTGAATTGACCTTCTCTGCATGTCTTTAAACAGCTAAAATGCCACATTTTCCATTTTATGCTTTTGATGAAATGGAATTGCACTCATGAAGGCTTGTGTGATAAATAAGTTTGTTGTGGTTTTACGTGCCATAGGACTTCTTTTTTTATTCATTCTTCTAGTTTCTCTGTATATTTCTGATGTCTTGCTATCTTTATTTATCTAACCACTGTCATTCTGGCTCTCTGCTTTTTTATAATGCTGTGTGTTATTGTCTCACTTCTTTTACAATTCATTAAACCTTCACTATTCATTGTTGGGTTTTTTTAATAGGCTTTGTTCCTTCCTATAACTACCAGTTTGCACTCCGCTTTTCACCAGAAAGTTCTTGGGTACTTCAATATCTTAGGTATGGCCACAGTAGCTGCTGTATTAATTTCTTTATTATGCTGTCATTGCAATTCTTTATGTCATCACTCACACAATGACTATTAAAAATGTAGTACATTTATTTGTAAATAGCTCCCAGTTATTGCTTAAAACTCTAGGGGGACATTCTTCCATTATCTTCAATCTTACCTTGCCCTTGAAAAATATCAAGTATATGGAAATGATCAGTCTGCATTCTCGCTTCCTTATATATTTTCCAGTTACATTTACTTGCAATATCTGCTGTTATAATTGCTACCATCTGCAGCATAAAATCCAGTTGGGTTGCCATTTGTTAAATCTATTATGTTATTTTAATAACTGAACTTTTGTAAACAAGCATCATTTTTATCAGTTGTCTTACTTCCCCACAAGTCAGTATGACTATTTAGGTCACTGCATATAAAATATGATCTTTTAGCATTCTTCACTATTTCTTGTAGCTCCAAGCTGTCTAATTTCCCATATGGGTTATAGATATTATAAATCCTTAAAGAAATAATCCTCTTCTGCATTGAGCTCTCAGCAGCATTGTTACAGGCTTATTTCTTCGTTCTTCACAGCTATGTAGTTTAATTGTCTCCCTCCAAAGTAAAATGCCTCCTCCTCATCTTAGTTTTCAGTCTTGCCTAAAGACAATATTCTCTGGAATTTAAAAAGCAGCTTTATAGCCAATCATATTTCTAGGATACATATGATCTCTGGTTTAGTTTTAATTTCCAGAATATTTTCCTTTGGTCCATGACCCATGTGTTATCAAGCTCTGATTTTCAGCAAAAGATTGTGATCCCCAAATGAGTCATAATTCACCATTAACGTCATACAAAATTGTATTAATATGGTCTGTTGACAAATCGTTAACAAATATTTCTTCATTGCCCTTGCTGTAGCTTTCCATTTATTCTAATTTTTTTGTTTGTGATGTATAATTTATGATTTCTATCTTAAATGCAGTTAACTTTCTTTTTTTCACTATTAGTATATTATCATTTATTCCTTCTACAGTGTTTAGCATATTCTTTATAGGAAAAGGCTGCAACTGCAATTTTCTTTTTCCTGTGTTTCTCTTCCTGTTGCTTTGAGCATCTCCTTACAGCTTCTGCATATGATACATTATTAACAATTTTTGTCTTGTATATCTGTTTAGCTTGTATTGCTGCAATATATCCTCTATAGTTATTACATTTGACGTGTGTCCCTTCTCCACAAGTTTTATAGTAATGCACTCCCCCCACATTTACTGCATCTCATTTCCTTTTTACCAACAGTTACTATATGCCCATATGGGTGACACTAGCAACATCTTACAGGACATGAGTTATATGAGTTGGTTCTGAATACTCTAATCCCTGGCATTACTTTCTCAGGGTTTGTCTAGATTGGCAGCAGCAACTTCCCAGTTCGATTGAGTGAGTCAATGAAGACCTGCTTAAACGATCAAGGAGTTGACGTATTAACTCCATCCCCTGAGCTAGAGTAGCATGAATCAAATGGATGGCGTTTCCTTTTGACTCAGCAC
This sequence comes from Podocnemis expansa, assembly GCA_007922195.1. Lineage (NCBI taxonomy): Eukaryota > Metazoa > Chordata > Testudines > Podocnemididae > Podocnemis > Podocnemis expansa. The sequence goes on along the minus strand of ML682040.1, from coordinate 17,814,009 downwards.
AGGGCCCTGCCAGAGGCTATACCGATGATACGCAAGTTACTTTAAGTAACTTTGGCTATGTCTACATTAGGACAAGTTAGTTGAACTTGTTAGTTTGAACTAATCAGTTTCAGGTTAGTTCGAACTAACCGCAAACTTATTAGTTCGAATTAACAACGTGGACTAGTTCGAACAAACTAACTTTAGTTCGAACTAGTCCACTTAGTTCAAACTAACAGCTCTTAGTTTGAACTTATTAAGTTTGAACTAAGGGTTAGTACTTAGTTCAAACCAACGCTCAAACTAAGTGCTTAGTTTGAACTAAGCACCAGTAGTTAGTTTGAACTAAGCGTTCATTGGTTTGAACTAACAAATTCCTTAGATCGAACTAATGAAAGCCTCCTGTAGACAGGCAAAAAGTTAGTTCACATTAAGCCTCCTTAATTCAAACTAAATTTCCAGTGTAGACATAGCCTTTAACTTCAGTTTAACTTTAAGTAACTTGCATATCTGCCTTCTACTGCTGTGGAAAACGGCAGGCAGCGTAGACTAAGATTGAGGCAGAGTCCTCCAAATGTAATCTGCACTGCTGTTGATAGCTTGATTCCCCCCCACCCCATTTGCTAATTTGTTATTTACTTACTAACACTTTATCTTCTGTGCTTTTGGTTGTTTCATCATTGATCATTTCTAATGATTCTCAACAAATTACCCCCTTTGTTTCTGTCAAGTACCTTGCTATCTCGTAATTTATTTTAACTTTCACCAGTGTTTTAGATTTTAGCAGTTTATCAGCTGGCTGTTTTTATATTCAGCTGAAAGATCCCACCTAGCAGCCTCCTGGCTCTGACTCTATTGCTATACCTTTTATAAGCCAGTCAGCCACTTTCACAATTTTAACATCACCTAGGCTTATTTCTTTGGCTACGGATCTTACTGTTATAGCTTTCTGGTTTACATCTTTCCTCAGCTTTACTTTTTTGCTAACATCATCATCATCTGCTTCTGCTTCTTCTTCTACTCTTCCCATGGCTTTTTTTATTTAGTATCCATTTTCCCCTCTGATACTTTTCTCCAGCTTCCAGCATAACTTCATTTGGGGCCAGAAAAATTCTCCATCTCCCTCAGAAAACATAATCACAAAATGCAACTTTTTTTTCCTTTACTGCTCATCCCAGACAGCTTGGCTTGGCTTGGCTCAACTCAGCTCAGAGCTCAGCCCCACCAGTGACTAGCTGTGTTCTACCCTTTTACGTTTTACTGCCAATGAGCGAATACCCAGCTAAGCAGAGCCTCCTGTGACCAGCATTGCTCCCTAATCCTCTGCACCCCAGTATAGGGTTTGCACATCTGGGGAAACATACAAGGCATCTTGTGGCACTTTTAAAGACTAACATTTATTTATTGCATGAGTTTTCACAGAAGAAAATTCAGCTTAATCAGATGCTTTGCCTTTAAAAGTACCACCAGACTCTTTGTTTGTGTTGCTGGACTAGACCCAGGGCCAGCTCTTCTGATGAGCCAGTGTGGCACTGGCTTGGGGCAGCATGGATGGGGCAAGCTGGCCCAGAAGCTGGATCCAGCATTCCCGCCTCTCCCCTGAGCCAGCCACTCCACCCCCAGGGGCAGAGCAGTCCAGCTTATGGGGCAGACTCCACTCTCTTGCCCTGCCGCTGGGCTGGCCCTCCCCACCCCAGGGCAAAACAGCCGGCCCAGGGTGGGGTGGGAGTGCTAAGCCCAGCCTCTGGGCTGGCCCGCTTTATCCCTGAGCCAGCAGTTTCCCACCCTGGGGGTGGGACGAGCCGGCCCAGAGTGGATGCCGGGTTCTGCACCTGCCCGGGGTGGGTGCAAAAGCATGGCCAGCTCAGGCCACTACAATCCCTTGATCTGGCCCTGACTAAACCAGTGGCTTTCAGATTGTGGGGTGGGCAGAGCCGTAAATTTGGTGGGGGTGAATGGGCCTTTGCCCTGGGTGCCGAAGTGGCTCAATAGAGCCGCTCTATTAAAAGAGCTCATTTCACGGCGCCAGCCCCAAGTGCTGCTAACTACAAGGACCGCAGTCTGATTGGAACGCACCCTGCACACTGAAACAGAGCATTATGGCTCTGGGGTGGGCCCCTTGTAGAGGGTCGTGGACCCTCAGGTACTGGGATCACGGTGTGCTCTGCTGCCACCACCGCAAGAGTGGAACGCATTGCTCAAAGATGTAATTGTTGGGTTGCAGGCAGAAATGATTTTTTTCCAACTGGATCCGGAGGAAAAAGGTTTGAGAACCATTGGACTAGACTAACATGGCTACCCCTTTAGAATGTTTCAGGGAGAAGACAAAGAGTTCTGTTTTCACCATGTGACACTTGAACTAACAGCTAGGCATCCATGCAAAGCTATCAGACACAGAGCAAGATTTGCATGTGAACAGCAGGAGATGTGTCTGGAATAAATTGTAATTTCATTTATTTCAGTGGAAGTTAGTTTCCTAAGGCCCAGAAGCTCAAAAATGTATTGGTGCCTGAAACCCAATGACTTTCAGGGAGACTTAGGCTATGTCCCCACATACATCATCATTTCGAAATAACCCATTTTGAAATGAGTTATTTCAAAATAAAGTCCTTATTTTGAAATAAGTTAATTCAATTTAACAGTTTGTTAATTCGAATTAAGGGAAAGCCTGCTTTCGAAATAGCTGTTGTTTCGAAATGGTTATTTCAAAACAAGGCCATTCAGACATGTTGTTTCGAAACAGTTGTTTCAAAACAATGGTGTTGTTTTGAAACAACGTGTCCGAACACCATTGTTTCAAAACAACCATTTCAAAACAACGGCTATTTCAATTAGATGCAAGGTTTAACAGTTTCAAAATAATGGCTGTTATTTCGAAACAACGGGTCCCATTGTTTCAAAATAATGGCCGTTATTTCGAAACAATGGGTCCCATTGTTTCGAAATAAGGATGCATCGTGTGGACATGCCGCTTCTTATTTTGAAACAACGTCTGTTGTTTCGAAACAAGAAGCCTGTGTGGACATACCCTTAGTCTCCAAATAGCCCAAAGGCCAGATTTTAAAAGATATTTAGATATCTACAGATGCAGTTAGGTGCCTAAAGGGAATCTTTCAAAAGACCCACAACAGATTAGGTCCATAATCCCATTGAAATCAGTTTTAGGCACTTCTCTGCAGAATTGTACACCTAAATAACTTTTTAGGATATATCAACCCTGCAACAGGAAATCCACAGCTAGCCCAGCCAGCTGACTTGGTCTCACCAGGCTCAGGCTGTGCGGCTATATAATATGCATAATTGCAATGAAGCCATTAAGGGTCTCAGACCCTAGGGCTACATCCACACATACATCGTTATTTCAAAATAAGGTATTTTGAAATGAGTTATTTCCAAATAAAGTCCTTATTTCAATATAAGTTACTTCGAATTAAGGGAAAACCTGCTATCGAAACGGCTGTTATTTCAAAATGATTATTTCAAAATAATGCCGTTTGGACATGTTGTTTCACAACAGTTGTTTCGAAACAATGGTGTTGTCTCAAAACAACATGTCCAAACGGTGTTATTTCGAATAACCATTTCAAAATAACAGCCGTTTCAAAATGAATGGGGTTTAAGCTGTCTCGAAATTACGGTTCTTATTTCGAAAAGACAGACCCTGTCATTTCAAAATAAGAAAAATTCATGTGGACCTAATCTTCTTTATTTTCAAACCAGTGTTATTTCGAAATAAAAGAGACGTGTGGACATACCCCAGGACGCGTGGTCTCCACCCCAACTCCAAACATCTGGGAGGAACCAAGTCACTGAAAACTGGAACATGATTTTTTTCACAATATAGACATACCCCGAGCCTCCTAAATCCTCGAGCCACGTGGGTATGTTTACATATACACTTTAGTTCAAATTAAGGAGGCTTAATTCAAACTAAATTAGTGTACGTCTGCATTAGCTTTCATTAGTTCAAACTAAGGAGTTCTCGTAGTTAGAACAAAGGAAAGCCTAGTTTGAATCTATAAAGCCTCCCTAAAGTTCGAATTGATGGTTAATTTGAACTCATTTAGTTTGAATGAACCTAATGTAGCTGTGTTAATTCGATCTAACTGTTAGTTCGAATTAACCACCGCTAGCTTTTTCCCTATGCAATAGTGCCGCCTTGCTGGAGGCGAACTAGCAAGTCTTGTGCATGGACATGTTAGTGCAAATTAGGTTTCTAGTGTGCTGATGTTAATTCGCATCAGCTTAATTCAAACTAATAAGTATTAGTTTGAATTCAATTAATTCAAACTAATCTTCTAAGTGTAGCCATAGCCTTTGAAAATTTTACTTCTTATCACAACAGAAAGTGTAGATGTCAACTTTCCCTCACACTACCCTCTGAATGTAGTTCAACCCTGCCTTAGTTTGCTTTTCATGGCATTACATAGGTATAAGGCAGAGTTAAGAACATTGTGAATCAAGCCTCCAAAAGTATTCAATTTTCCAAAGTAAACAAAAAGCACATAGTTGGTTTTCTAGCTTCCCAGCAACTATTTTCTTCCTCCTAGCACTGTCTTGATTCCTACACTTTAAAAATAAAACTAAAAAAAAAAAAAAAAAAAAATCCTTCAAGAACTAGAAGAGAAGACCAATAAATCGCTTGCTTTACATATGGAATTGAACCTAACACTAAGCTTTATGTATGGAGTTTTTTATTTTTTAATAGAAAACTCCTGGGAAATAAACATATTTAATACTGTCTGTGCCAGGTTATTCTGGTTCTGATTAACACTGGAAAAGCTGCAGCTTCTCTGCATGAACAGTGTTTTCAGCGCAAAGCTGGGCAGGATCCAAAACTCCTTTTTGTTAATTTGTCAGGGTGGATTAGTTTTTCAGCAGCCCATTACTGGAATGCTGCCAGTCTGGCTTTGGTCTTCGTTGTGAGCAACCAGAGATGCGGAGTTGACAGCAGCCATAGGCAGACAGACCACAGATGTGGGAAGTAGCTGCCAGAGTCTAACGATGACATCTGGAGATCAGCTTGTTGTTCAAGAGCAGTACTTGGTGGACATATTTCAACAAGGCCCGTGTTCAACAGGAGCAATCAATTTGGTTGCTGTTTCTGCATAAAACGAATTGGCCCCACAGTCTTCACATTTGGGCCTTCAACAATATTTGTCCTCAAGTTGTAGTTCTAATGGGATGCAGGGCAGGAGAATATATATTGCAGCTGTTATTTTAGGCCCTGAATACCCAATCCAGCCAGCTACTGTGAGTCTCCTGTTTGGTACTCACCATTCTCCATTTTCTTTGATGTTAGGGCTCAGCACCACACACACCTTAATGACTATTTTTGACTCAGTGGACACTAGGGCAAGTCCAGCATTTCTACCATTTAGGTCCCTAAAGAAAAACCAACCCAGTTTCCTTTAACTAGAGCTGCTACTGAGCCATCCAGGTTGTTCCCACTGTACTAACACATGCAAGAGACAGTCCATGTGCTGAATAGTCTAAGTAGAAAACTCAAAGGATGGGAGGAGAAATAGACAGAAAGAAATGAAATGATTGCTCAAGGAGATACAGCTGGTCAGTGGCAGAATCTGGGATTAGACTCCTATCGCCAGGGGAATGAGTCACATTGAGGACATGGGAGGATGACACTCCAGAGATGGACAGGAAAAGCAGATGCTGAAAATGGCTTCTGAGGCTCTCCTTGCTGTAAGCCTTGACCTAAAGAGAGTTTGGTTTGTATGTTGGAAGGGTAGCTCATTGGACCTTTCTTCGAAGACAGTCAAAAAGAGAATATACATTTTTACAGGCGTTTTGAAGATGATAAGAAAGGCTAGGTCATGATTAGGTCTTCAATTCATCACAGAAGTTGACATGCACCGGCTTTGTCACTTTACATGACGCTGCTAGCACACACTAAACCACACGTACAGCTTTAGATAAAACAAACAAATCCATTTATTAAGCTTTTAATGGATTATATGTTAGAGGAATACCAGTCAGATTTGATCACAATGAAATAAAAGCAAATCACATTCTAAACTAAGCTTTACATGTCCGGTACTACGACGACATCAGCTAAGGCTCTCCACAGGCTGGCTGGCTCCTTCAGCCAGGTCCTTCCCCTATGGACAGTCCTTTAGTTGCTTGATGTTATTTTGTTGAAGTGGAAGAGCAAGAGCTAACAGCCAAATTGTCCCACCTTTTCAACATGTCCCCTTGCCACCCTCTGGATCCTGATCCTCCTTCCTTCAAGGTCAGGTGACAAACAGTATCCATGCATGGTGTCTCTGTGTCCTGAGACATTAGCTGTGTTCACACACAGGGGGTTATTTCAATACCAGTTGTTTCAATACAAGTTGTATCGCAATAACGCCTTATTTCGAAATAAGTTAATAATTAACAGTTTGTTAATTCGAATTAAGGAAAAAAGCAGGACTCGAAATAGCAGGTTCAGACAACAGTTATTTCGAAACGAGTCACTTTTGTTTTGAAACAATGTGTTCAGACAGTTTTGAAACAACATTGTTTCATCCCCACATGGGGTTTAAGTTGTTTCAAAACAACGGTGCGTCGTGTGAACATGGCCTTTCTTATTTCAAAACAACCTCTGTTGTTTCGAAATAAGATGGCTGTGTGAACACACCCATTGTGGCTATGTCTGCATCAACCTAAATTAGTTTGCAGTTGTTAGCCCAAAATAAGAAGTTTGAGGTTAGTTTGAACTCACCTTTGGTTAGTTCAGACTATAACACAGGGTTAGTTCAAACTAACCAGCTTAGTTTGAACTTCTTCAGTTTGAACTAGGCATTGGGTCTAGTCTAACTCATGCCTAGTTCAAACTAAAGTTTGAACTAAGCACTTAAGTCCTGACTAAGTGCTGGTTATTAGTTCAAACTAAGCATTCCTTAGTTTGAACTAAGTAATTTCTTAGGTCAAACTGGGGCAAAATCTAATGTGGCCATGGGCTAAATTAGTGAGGATTAAGCTTCCTTAATCCAGGCTAATTTGCCCGTGCAGACATACCCTGCCCGTCTTTGGGGATTGGCTTGTTGATGTGCAGGCTGGGGCTTTACTCTTGGAATTGCTGAGCTGGGTTGCTCTGTACAAGCTTTAGAGAAGCATGAGTTACCTCTTTGTTTTTAGGCTATGTCCACACACACAATGCTTGTTTCAAAACAAGTTATTTTGAAATAACATGTTATTTTGAAATAACTTGTTTCAAAATAAAAAAACTGTGTCCTCGAAATAAGCAAAAAAAAGGGAATCGAAATAGCGTTTCCACAGTGTGGACTTGCTATTTCGATCCAGGGGCAGTGCAGCATGGGAGGTGTGGCAACATGGCCGTCTCCCTGGGCCACATCGGCAGCCATGTTGCTAGCCAATCACATAAAAGCTGGCCCTGACCTCACTTCCCTGTCCACTCACGCTAGCATCATGCTGCAAGCCATGGACAGCACCCGGCTGCCTAGACAGCGCCGTGCAGGACCCAGCCCCTCGGCGCACATCCAGGGTCTCCGGCACTTGTGAGAGACTCTGTTTGCAGACCCCGAGGAGGACTGGCCTCTACCTGAGGAATACATCCAGCTCAGCCGCAGGGCTGAGCTACTGCCCCTGCCTCTCCCCGTGCCCCGCCGCACCTGGGCGCGTGAGACCAGCACCGACTGGTGGGAGAGGGTCGTTCTGCGCACCTGGGGCAACGACCTCTGGCGCCAGAACGTCCGCATGAGCAAGACCAGCTTCACCCGCCTGGTGGGCGAGCTCGCCCCGCACCTGCACCACAGGGACACCCCCATGAGGCCGGCCAGCCCAGCAGACAAACGAGTGGCCATCGCCCTGTGGAAGCTGGCCACCCCGGAGTCCCACAGGGCAGTGGCGCACCTGTTTGGCGTCGGGAGGTCCATCACCAGCACCATCCTCCTCGAGGTCACCAGGCCATCAATCGCGTCCTCCTACGGTGCCTGGTGAGATGTGGGGACCTGCAGGACACCATGCCCGGGATGGCCATCCTTGGCTTTCCAAACGCTGCTGGCATCTTGGACAGCACACACATCCCTGTGCGCGCCCCGGAGCACAGGGCTGCGGTGTACCGCAATCAAAAGGGATACCATTCAGTCATTATGCAGGCCCTTGTGGACCACCAGGCATGGGGGCGGGCACCCACTTCCCCCCTCACACCATCCACCCTGGGGGTGTAGAGGTACCCATCCTCATAGTGGTGGACGCGGCCTACTCCCTGCGGCCCTGGCTAATGCGCCCGTACACTGGGCCACTTGACCCCAGCCGGCAGCTGTTCAATCGCCGCCTGGCCCACTGTCGACAGGTGGTCGAGCGGGCATTCGGACGCCTCAAGGCCCGGTGTAGGTGCCTGCTAACTTGCCTCCACCTCACTGAGCGGAGCATGCCGCAAGTCATTGCGGCATGTGCAGTGCTACACAACTTTTGTGAGCAGCAGGGGGGACCAAGCATTTGCCAGGGACTATGAACAGCCAAGACCCCGGCCGACTCGGGAGCAGCCATCTGCGTGAGCCCTCGCCGTTCGCAACGCCCTCCAGCTCGCCTTCGCCGCAGAAGAAGACTGAGGACCAGGCCTGCCCTGCACCAAAACACCATCTCCCCCATCCACCCACAGCCAGCCCGCACCCATCCACCCACACTGCCAACCCCCCCCCCCCAATAAAAACACAGACAACCACGAATAACGTTCAAGGGGTTTATTAATAATAAGGGAAGGGATGGGGGCGATACGGGATGGGGCAATCTGGGGGGGTCCAGGGGAGGGAGCATCAACGTGGGAGGGGACTTGGGGGACTTGGAGGAGGGAGCATCAATGTGGTAGGAGACTTGGGGGAGGGAGCATCAACTTGGAAGGGGACAGGAGTGAAGAGGTCCTGGGGCAGGGGGGGTTAGGCAAGGCCTGTGGGAGGGGGACTTGGGGGAGGGAACATGAACTTGGAAGGGGACTTGGGGGAGGGAACATGAACTTGGAAGGGGACAGGGGTGAAGAGGTCCTGGGGTGGGGGGGTCAGGCAAGGCCTGTGGGAGGCTCCGGGGGGGGGTGGCATGCCCCACCCATGCCCACGGCTGCCCTCCGCCCACTGTCCTCGCTGGGGCAGCGATGCCTCCCGGCGGCATCGGGTCGCCAGGCCCTCGGCGAGCTGCCAGATGGCTGCGGCCTGCTGTACAATGGCAGCTGGCAGCTCTGTTGCCAGGAGCTCCAGCGCCCTCACCACCCTGTCCTCGGCGCCCTCGAGGCGCTCCAGGGCATGGAGCCCAGCCGCCTGCCGCTGTGCCTGCTCCCGTCTTCAGGCCTGGGTGGCAGCATGCATGTCCTGGCCGAGCTCCTCCAGGCTCTCCAGGAGCTCGCTGCGGGTCCTGGGGGCCCTCCACCGTCACCGCGGTGTCCTGGGGCTTGGGCGGTGGGGTCCAGGTGTGGGTGCTGGCCCTCGGGGAGGGGCTCTGTGACGTGCTGCAGGGACACAAAAAACACAGTTGACCCCTGCCGCCTGCTGGTCCCATCTGTGTGCACCTGTCTGCAGCACACACCTCTGCCCTGACTGTCAGCGGGTCCCAGGATCCTGTGGGACATTGCCCTGGGGTAGGGCTCCTGGCCCCCAAAGCCTCGGAAGGAGGCCGGGACGGTACCCGACGGAGGACATTGGAGGACCCTGGGCAAGATGGTTGTCTGGCCGAGGCAGTCATCAGGGTTTAAGGAACCTTGGGACAGTTTCCCATATAAATCAGTATTCTCTGGCAGTCCAGGATCCTCCAACCTCTCTGGGAAAAAGCCTGACAAACCCCTGTATTTTGAACTGCCTGCCAGACAGAGAATGGGAGGATAAAAAGAAGAAGAGAACAGAGAAAAGGAGACCATGGTCTCCTTTTGCCAGACATCTGGGAACCGTACCCTGGAGGCACACATGCTCGTGGTGCCCATGAGAATGAGCTGGACCCAGCCACGCCTTGCACTTGGAGGTCTCCCGAGGCCACTGGCCAGTGGTGTGCCCTGCCTGCTCTCCACCCCACCCAAGATGCTGCTGCATCTTTCCCAGCCAGTCCCTGGTCACCACCCCCTGGCACACAAGGGCCTTTGACCCCCGGTGCCACCTGTGTCTGTGGGACCCATGGCCAGGGGGCCCCTCTGCGCCCACGAACCCTGGGGCCTACCCGCCCCGGTGCCCGGCCCTGGCCTCCACCCGTCCCGGGACCTGCTGGACAGGCCCAGCCCTGTGTGCCTCTGGGGGGGGGGGGTGGCATACTTACCCACGGGGGCTCCGGAGGTCCACTGAGATGTCCCGGGGTCCGAGTCGGAGCCTGGGGTGGTGGTGAGCCCCTGTTCTTTGGTGTTGCTCCCCGCCTCCATGGCCATGAACAGCTCCGGGATCGTGGGGCTGGCCTCCGCCGCTGGTGGTGGTGCAGCTGGAGGTCCTCCAACAGAGACATCGGAGGCGGCTGCCTCTGGGCCTGACGCCCCCCGGAGGTGTCCACAGCCGCAGCGGGGACACCGCTGGGCTGCGTGCCCAGGAAGCCATCCAGGGCCTCAAAATATGGGCACGTGGCCTGGCTGCCAGGCCCCTGCAGTGCCCGGGCATCCCGAGTGCGGGCATACTCCTGCCGGAGTGTTTTTATTTTGCTCCGCACCGCGGGGGTGCCCTCCTTGGGACATCGCATCCGCAATGTCACTATAGATGTCGCAGTTCCGGTGGCTGGCCTGGAACTGCTGGAGGATGTCTGGCTGCTGCCAGATGCTCAGGAGGCAATGAACGTCCTCCTGGGTCCAGACAGGAGCCCTCTTGCATCTGGCGGCTGAGGGGCCTGGCTGCTGGGCCATGCTGCCTGTGTCAACCCTGCCTGGCATGCTGCCTCACAGGCACACCCAGGCAGGGACTTCCCCCAGGGCGCTGTGCACCCTGGGAGGAAGGTCAGCTGGTTATTTCGAAACAACTGTTGTTTCGAAATAACACAGCCATTACAACCGTTGTTTTGAAACAACTCGTTTCGAAACAACCGTTGTTTCGAAACTGCATGTCCCGTTGGCGTTGTTTCGAAACAACCGTTTCAAAACAACGCTGTTTCGACACGCAACGAGGTTTAAGCAGTTCCGAAACAACCACGGCCATTTTGAAACAAGCGGTTTGCTTGTTTCGAAATGGCCGTGCGTCATGTGGCCATGGCACTTCTTATTTCGAAACAACCCCTGTTGTTTTGAAATAAGGAGTGTGTGTGGCCATACCCTTAGTGTTTGCCCAGATATACCTCATGCCATGTGAGACACATATTTGGGAACATTATCTACCAGAGCTTTAGAACCACACATAAGATATCACAACAACCATACTACACTAACAACAGTGTTCTGTATGTCAAAAACCATCTTACATGACGTACTTTGCATTGAACAATACAGAATTGCACTATAAGGGTAACCAAAAACAGCTACAGAGTCACACCATAAGGGTGTACATGCAGTTCAGTGTGTCATCCAGGTATAGCTATGAAGTACACAATCCAGCTATTGAATAAGTAATAGTACAAGTTAAGGTGGCTGCACAGTGACAGTATGATTGCTGCTATGGAATAGAGAGGGAGCAGAGCCAGAAGTTAGCGTGGGAATAGACCTTGTTGGCTGAGTTTGGTCATTCCCTGCCAATGAAGGATTGCTGCAATCCCATCAATTCCAAACCATTGTCCAATCCAGTTTTAAATGACTAGCAGCGGTGCATCCAAATTCCAGCCCTTGGTGAACTGGTCCAATAGCTTATTATCTTCATAGTTAAAAAGTGTGTTGTATGCTAGTCTGAACTGGTCTAGTTTCAAATTCAAGCCATTGAATCTTATTACCTTTGTCGCCTTGACTGGAAAGCCTGCTGCAACCAAATATCTGATCCCAACATGTGAATTGTGATCAAATCAGCTCTTAGCCTGAGCTTTGATAAACTAAATAGTCAGTGGGACACTGTATTCTCTCACTGTCTGCCTTAAATAGTTATTTACAATTACACTTAGGGGCCCCTACCAAGATCAGGATCCCCAGTGTGCTAGGTGCTGTACACACTATATTGCAAGCCTGTCCATGCCCTGAAGAACGTACACGCTAAACAGAGAAAAGTGACAAAGAATAGGAAGTGGCAGTATCCCTTTTTTACAGCTGGGAACTGTAGCTCAGAGAAATTAAGTGCTTTGCACCTGTAAGTCTGTGCAAAACTGAGAACTGACCAGGTCTTTCACATCCCAGGCAAATGATTTAAGCACAAGGTCAGTCTTCACCCTTCTGAGTTAAGAGGTGAGCTCATTTCAGTGACAGGAGCTATCATTCCTAAATGTATAGCTGGTAAGCTGCACTAAGTAGGCCCAGGATAAAAGCAGTTGTATCAGTTTAAGGCTGTACTTTTCCTATCTTTGAGCAGAACGTTCCATCATTATGAACAAGTACTGATGAAGCGTAGGCTGGAAAAAAAACCATCGTGCTTATCTGCCTGGCCAGCAATGCCTGTGTTATGCAATGTTGAGAACCCTTTCCCATGAAATGTTCATCACAAGCCAGTGATTGCTGGTAACCTATAGGTCTGTTAAAAGTTATTTTGCTAGTAATGTCAAAGGCAGAGGATGTGGCCCTCAGAAGATAAGAAATACACTGGTAAAAGCTCAAAAAGAAAATTATTTCTGCTATGCACAATGGTGCCATGAATAATTCCAGTGATAAAATCTGAAGCAAAACCAACATGGCATAAAGAATTGGCCCTGAGGAATGAAATGGGTCATGAGCTACAGCATTCTGGCATTCGGAAACATGCCTCTATAAATCATATGCAAATATCTAGCTCAGCACAGGTCTAATAGTTTTTGAAGTAGCATAATCTAAATTGAAGCTCAGTGCTCTGTTGCAAGCTAATCAATATAAGCACCTACCCACCCCACCTTGGCCTTGTGGTCATCAATACTTTATATATATATATATATATATATATATATATATCTATATATATGTATATATATATATATATATATACACACAAATGGATGCTTTAGCAGCATTTCAAAATCTTTTATACTAAGTAGGCTCATTGTTTGCATGGAAAACAAACAAGGAGTCCTGCAGCACTCTCAAAGACTAACAAATTTAGTCATCACATGTGGGTTTGAGCCCACTTCATCATACGAATGAAAGGGAAACTGTAGTCGACTATACATATATCAACGGTCGGCAACCTTTGCCGGCCCCCATGCCAGTCCTGCCCACCACACCCTCAGTGGGTGTCGGGGGTGTGGAGCCAAAGGCGGGGGCAGGCCTCTGGTTCAGGGCTGCCCCTGCAGGCGGGCAGCCTCCAGATCCCAGCCATGGCCAGCTCTCACACCCACTGGCAGGCAGCTTCTGGCTCCAGTGGCAGAGCTGGAAGCAGGTGGCTGACCTGCCCCACGCCCCTCCAGCCCTGCCCAGCAGAGGATGGGGCCAGCAGGGGTCAGGAGCCACATGCACGCCATGGGTCCTTGTCGCTGCTGGCCATGTTTCCCCAGCACGTGGCTCTTGCCTCCTGGCTGCAGCGCTAGGGGAGTAGGGCCAGTGGGAGAGCCTGAGCAGCGACACGTGCCACTCAGCATGGCATGGGTGCTGCGGTTGCTGACCCAGGATATATACGCAGAGAAGGGTAACTCACAAGGTCAATTCAGTCTTGTTTAGCAACCCAAACAAGTCATTTTGATTGAAATAGTGTGGAGCAGTAGAAAAGGTGAAAATCTCATCGCCTTTGGTAATGAGGAAGTTAGCCTAAATCCCTATTCAACCCCCGTCTGATGGCGTCAGATTTACAGCCGACTTCCAGTTCTGCAGTTTCACGGGCTCATCTGGTGTTAAAGTCTTTTTGCTGACACACTGTAATTGTCGAGTCTTTTAGTGAATGTGCAGGGAGGTTGCCCTGTTTCCCCCATTGGTTTTTTTGAAGGTGATCATTCGTGATGTCTGGTTTGTGGCCATTTATGCAGCGTCTGTCCAGTTTGTAGGAAGACATTGCTGGCACATGATGGCATATATCACAGTGATGAATGAGCCCCCAGATGGAGTAGCTGATTTGGTTAGGTCCTCTGGTGTCACTTGAGTAGATAAGTGGGCAGAGTTGGCAACAGGGTTTGTTGCAGGGCTAGGTGCCTCCCTTAGTGTTTCCGTTGTTAGGTCTGTAGTTGCTGGTGAGTATTTCCTTAAAGTTGGGGTGCTGTACGTTAGCAAGGCACAGCCTACCTCCCAAGGCTAGGGAACGTGAGGGACCATCTTGCTGGATAGGCTTTAGATCCTTGATGATGTGCTGGAAAGGTTTGATTTGGGGGGCAGGGCCAGATCAAGGCCTGAGCGGGCCCAGGACTGTCCACACTTTGTGGGCCCCACCTATTGCCTGTCTCCACTGGGGTGCAGGGTCAGTAGCTCCAGGGCCGTGACGGGTGCTGTGGACAGGCTTGGGGTGGGGGGGCCAGCGGTTTAGCAGCTGGCCAGTGTAGCAGCTGGCCAGTGTGGCTGCAGCTGCAAAAGGCCATGGGAGGCTGTGGGCTGTGCTGTTGGGGGGCTGCTAGGCGTCTGTGGGGGGTCCAGAGGGGCTGTGCTGTACTGTTGGGGGGGCACAGGCCAGCACTGCTGCTGGAGCTTAAGGAGGGGCTGGCCAGAGGCGGTGGTACTCCAGTCTTGCCCCATCTGAGCTAGAGGGACCATTGGTCTGACTTACTATGGCCACTCTCATGTTTGTGGAGAAATACTATTCTTTGAACCCCAGTTCAGTGATTTGCCTGGAAGGCAGCATCAGCCAGTTTACAGGTTTTGTGTCTGTCTTTTCCATTTTAAGGTCGTCACAGCAGGACCTTCCTCTTACCATGTGACTGAACAGCCTCAGTAGCGTAGAATCGGTGATGCCTCGGGTCCAAAGGGACCTGAGCACAGTGGCGTACTGTGGATCTCATTGCATTCGCAGTCCCCCACCACATTGGCTGCAGTGGCAGAAGTGCCCCATGGGGGACGGCAGTCAGTGGGTCTGTTTCCAGTCCCCCCAGGACTCCTACAGGGTGAGTGGGTGCAGCTGGGCACAGTAGTCACTGTCCAGGAGTGGAGGAAGGGCTTGATCGGCACTGGTCCCCAGAGCCCCCTTGCTGCAACCTGGGCTGAGGTGGAGGAGCCAGAAGGATCTTTCCTCTCTCTAGGGTGGAAACCTTCCTCCAAGGAGAGCCCAGTTGGAAACCCCCAGGCCAGCACCCAGAGGCCTGGACCCCTTCCACCCCCCAGCCCCCAACTTGGTTTGTCACTCAGGAGGGCATCTAGTCCAACCCCCTGCTCAAGGCAGGTGGAAACCCAACTAAGTCATCCCAGACAGGGCCTTGTCACGCCACAATTAAAAGTCTTAAACCTTAAACCAGGGGTCAGCAACTCCCGCACATGTGTCTGGAGTGGCTTTTGCCAGCAGGGAGTACTCCAGCCCTGGCTGCACTGAATTTTCAGGTGGGCAGACTTTTTTTTTTTTTTTGGTCAATGGAGGGGGCTGCAAGCAGGACTGAGGGTTGGGGAGGAAACTCCAGTATGGAGGTGGCCAAAGGTTGCTGACGCCTGCCTTGAACGCTTGTCAAGCTGCACAGTAAGTTGCCTGATGTGGCCGTATGCCAGCTCAGGTCCATTCTGCTTTATGGCCCCAGATGCCATCATCTCCTCCCCACTGAAGAAAGAAATCGGGCAGAGGAGCTCTGTAGGCTCTCTCCCTCTTTGTAAATTCCAGGCTGCAAAGGGCTTTGGGACACCTCATCATAAAATGAACTTGTGCTATGTGAAGTTAGCAGCCAAGGTTTTCACTGACCATTAGGGACTTTGCATGCCCACTTAAGATAAGCTAACCAGGCCTGATTTTCCAGCAAGTGATGAGCATTTACCCTCCGAAAATCCAGGCCATTGAGGCAGCTCAAGGTAGACACCTAAGACACAACTTGCTGCAGAATCTCAAGTCAATATTATTAGCACGCATCATGAAATTAGTAATTTTGGTCAGCCACAGATGGTAAACTAGTTACCTGTCAGATCACTTTTAGCTCACTCTGCCTGACAAGGCACATATTCTTAGCATACATGCAGCATAACCAATACCGAGCAGGGTGGTTACTGTTTTATGCTTAGGCTCAAGTGCCTTGAGTGTCACTGTGCTTCTTTTCTGCAGCTGGCCTTTTAAAAAAGCAGATCTATGTAAAGACCCTGTGAGTCAGATACCTGTGACAGGCATGGTCCCAAACCCAGCAGCAATGTGATTACTGTGGAAGAAGGCAGTATGGTTTCAGTATGGAAAAGCATTTCCTGCAAAGAGTTGCACATAAAGGAAGTTAGGCGTCTTCTGAACACACAGCCTCCTGGGTGGTCTAGCAGAGCTGATTCGAAGAGAACTAATGCTGTCCCTTTTAAACAATTCATTCAAGAAAAAAATTGACCCTTTACCCTAAAAATGAGGCTAGGACGGGTCCACATCAAAGGGGACTGCAAAAAACATTGCAAGAAATGGAATGTACAAATCACCTACTTTCTAAACCCTGGGATTTTTTTTTTTCCAGAGTGCCACAGCATCAACAAAAAGTGCTGCGGGGAGCTCATGTTGCATTCATGATGCAGAAAAACATATTACTCAGAACACAGCAAGGAAGTAAGCCAGTCAAGACAGTGCCCCTTTGGGAGCTATAAAGAAAAATTCCTTTTTATTTGGATAGTCCACATATTTTTAAAAACGATAATTCCTTTCACTGTCATTATGGTTTATAGTCCTATATGAAGTTATAATAGAAAGAAATAGGCTCTTTCTCATAGCACTAAGAAAGAAATTTGTCATCTCTGAGCTTTATTTCCTTTACTAGCTTCAAACATTTGTCCCAAGAAAATGTTTGCCTTAAAAACACAAAACTCTATTATGCAGCAGAAATGATTGAAACGCCAAGGAATTTCAAAAGGGCAATGTTTACATTTGGCAAAGGGTCCTGACAAAAATGTCCCCTTTATAATAAGTGTTTGCCCTTTTTCTGCAGGGCCATTGGAGCGCACTTTGTTCAGCAATCAGCCAGTCTTGCTTTGAAGAAATGATATTTAACTTTTTATATAAAACACAGCTGGTTTTTGTGCCCTCTGGACTTATACTTATTTTCCTAGAAGAAAATATGAAATGACAAGTGAACTCATGGAAATCATAGGCCAAATCATCTGCTGTGAGAATGTGCCATCTTCTCAGTAATAAGAAAGGGAAAGCACAACAGGTATTTTTCCGCTGAAATAGGAACACAGAGAGGCAGGAAACAACAGCCGCCGGCAAAATGATCTTTTTTAGGGCTGCAGCTGTTCGATCTGTGAAATTTAAAGCACCAGCTCCTGAAAGAGATGCTGTGGAGGAGGTAGGGGGAAAATGTCCTACAAGAAGATGACTCTGTGGTGGGAAGATCTAGCAGGTCCTAGACATTTTCAGATTAGACATTCCCTGCAGAAGGTAGTGCACCTGTGTGTTGTATATTAGCACTGTAGTGTAGCTTCGCCACTTCCTAGGAGAGATGGCAGAAATGAAAACACACTAGGTTGCTTTAGAAACAGTACTTATCTCAAACTGATTAACATTTTTCATTTGAAACCATTTTTTACTTTTTTCCCCCCCCAAAAATGATTTTTTTGTGGAGAACGTTTTGGATTCTTTTGAAATAAAATTAATTATTTTTTATTATTATTCCAGTTTGGCTGGAAAAGTGGGAAACCTGTTGGCTTTTAAAGTTGAAAAGAGTTTGGTTTCCAGGCCTGTCTCCCATGTTGTGTGACCACCTCTGTTCCAGGACTGATCCCTTTGTAAGTTTCACTTGGCATATACCAAAACTCCATATTACTAGCTTCCCCTCCACTGCAGGGCTAGTCCTACCATAGAGGCAATCTAGGTGGTCTCCTAGATGCTGAACATCAGGGGATGCCAAGGGCTGCTGGGCTGGGGCCAGCGAGCCTATTTTAAATTTCCTACCCTGCTCCCCACAGGAACATAGCCTGGGGTGGAGCAAGGCAGACGTAAGTGCCAGGCAGGAAGGGGGTGGCTAGGGAAACTATAGACAGGCTCGGAGGGGGGCTAAGCGGGAGCAAGGGAGTGAGTGGCACCCCTTCAGTGGCTTCACCGGCTTGGGGTTGGTCCAGGCCACTGCTCACCCAGAGTGGCCTGCAGGCCGCCCATCAGCCCGCGCCCCTCAGCCAGCCCATGCCCCTTTCCCCCCACAGCATGCCAGCCCAGCAACCAGCCCCATCAGCCCACCCTGGCCTGGGCTGGCCCAGCCTCGTGCCTGGCTTAGCGCAGGCAGTGCAGCTGGCTCGGTCCCGCCCAACAGAGTCCACATGGCTTGGACCAGCCTGTCCGCACCCAACACACTCGGCCTTTGTGGCTCAGCCTGGCCCACCACTTGGTCCGACCCAGTCCACCAACGTGGCCTGCTTGGCTCGGCACGGCTCAGGTCAGCCTGGTCCAGCACAGCCTGCGTGGTTTGGCTTGGTCTGGCACCGCACCCGGCCCACCAACAGGGCCAGCTTGACTCAGCCCGCAAGGCTTGCCCCGCTGCAGCTCAGTCCAGCCTGGCCCAGCCTCGCCTGGCCCACCAACAGGGCCTGCTTGGCCCAGCCTGGTCTGCCGTGCAGCCTGCCGCTCGCCCAGGATGGCCCACGGGCCACGGCTCAGCCCATGCCCCTTGGCTGGCCTGTGTGGCTTGACTGGGGATTTCCCTAACACCCCCTGAATTTCCCAACATCCCCCAGTTGTCAGCGATTAACAGTTATACCAAATGAGTGAGCACTCCCATTACCGCCCCCTACACCTCACCCTACATCTCCCATAATTTCAAGTCCTGGGGAGAATATGAGGCGTGACCCTTGCGTCATGGCCTGCAGCTTGGCCCAGCCTGGCCCAATGCTCAGCCCATGCCCTTTGGCTGGCTAGACTTATTTTTCTCTATATTGAATGGGGAGGGGGAGGCACCAAAATCACAGTTTGCGTAGGGCATCAAAAAACCCTGGACTGGCCCTGCTCCAGTGGACAGCTAACCAGCAAGGCCCCGATAGCTGCTGCTGCTCAGCAGAAGGGTGCTGGAAGACAGGGCAACAATGCTTACGATGATTGGACTGGCTCTAATAGCTGGCAAGGAAATAACCACCTTGGAAAAAAAGATTGTGATCAGATTGAGGTAGGAGTTGTTTCCTCTGTGGCATCATTTCCTTTAATCCCTGTGGAAACTGGTCTGTGGAATTAGGGCTCTAATTTGGGGGGGTCTCCCGAAAAAATCTGCTAAAACATTGTGCATGGAGCCCATCAGCACTGTAGAATCGGCTTCCTGGCAACATCAGTGTCTGCTGAAGGCTGGGGAGCCCCTGGGATCAAGTGTCCTACAAGAAGGTGCTGTCCTGCCGTGCTTTATCACCCGGCCCAATCAAATCCAGTTCACTTGTGAGCCACAGCTGGATGCATCATGCAGTACCTTGCTGAGAAGATGCCCATATTGCACAATAAATACTAGTGCACTGAGACCACAGTCTGTCTTGCTGACTAATATTGTCTCATTGGCTATGTCTACACTGGCAAATTAGTCCGGACTAATCTAGCCCATGGCTTCACTAGGCTTTGCCTAGTTCAGGCTAAGAAATTTCTTAGTTCAAACTAGGGACTGCCTGGTTCGAACTTGTAAGCATTGGCACTCAGTCTGGACTTAGGCAAGTTCAAACTACTCACGTGTAAGACTCGAACTAAGGCTTATTTAAAACTCAAGAAGCAGAGGCGGCTTTCGGGGTAAGTGAAGCAGCTGGCTGCCTCAGACCCCAAGCAGCAAGGGGCCCCGTAGCGGTCGCATGCTTCGCCTAACCTGGCTCTCGTGGGGCGGTGGGGGAAGGAGCGGCAGGCCACGGACCACCAGAGCCAGAAGCTGCACCGCCTGCCTACCCCGTCTCTCTCTGCAGTGGGGGCTGAGAAGCACTCCCCGCCCACCCAAAGCCAGCCGTGCCTCCCCAAGGGGAGAAAGGAGAGCAGCCGGTGCAGAGCTGCGGCTTGTGGGAAGTGGGAGCCTAGCGTGGCCTGCTCCGAAAAGTTCAGGCCACTTTGCTCCCAGCCACCCAAGTGCTGTATGGGCTTGAGCTAGGGCCTAGGGGCAAGGCAGGCTCTGTTCAGCCCTGAGGTGGCAGGAGCTGAAGTGGCCTGAAGTCTTCAAAGTGGGTTGCTCTAGGGCCTCACCCCTTGCATGCTGGAGCTCTGCACCGGCCGCTCTCCTCCCTCCTGGGAAGGCGCAGCCAGATGAGGATAGACAGGGAGCACCACTCCACCCCTGTTGCGGAGAGGCTGGGTGGGCAGGAGGGCAGCACAGCTTCTGGCTCTGGTGGTCCATGGCCACTGCTCCCCTCCTGCGCTAGGTTCTGCAGCACTTTCCCTCAGTGGAAAGCTGGGGCCACTGGGATGTTGGGGGCAGCAGAGAGGCAAGCCAGAGCCCCACAATAGCTTTTCGCCTACGGCCTCCAATTGCCTAAGGTCGCCTCTCTCAAGAAGTTCAAACTAAGCCATTAGTTCAAACTAATTATGTGTTCTAGGTCGAACTAAGCGTTAGTTCAAACTAAAACGTGTGGTTTGTTTGAACTAAAAAGTTCCCAGTTAGTTCAAACTAACCCATAGTTAGTCTGAACTAAGCTCAAATTCCTTAGTTTGGACTAAGAAGTCTGAACTAAGTTTGGCCAATGTAGACACAGCCTTTGCTTCCTCGTAGTCTCCCATCAGTTTGTTAGTAGCCATCCGCCATCTCTTGTCTTTTACTTGGCGTGTAAGCTGTCTGGTGCAGGGACCATCTTCTTGTTCTGGGTTGGAAGAGCATCTAGCACAATGGGGTCCTCATCTATAATAAGAGTGTCTACGCACCGTAGTGATACTAATAATAATGGACTGGGACTCAAACATTCTGGGTTCAGTTCCTGGCTCTGCCAAAGATGGCCTGTGAGACCACTGGGAGGCCACCTGATCGCTCCATGCCTCAGTTCCCTGCCAGTAACTTAAGAATAGTATTTCCTCTTCTCCCCACCCTCAGTTTCGCAATCGCCTTCTGACAGAAACTGACCTTCACATGCGCAATTCAATGCTGGAGTCCCTGTTTTGAATCTAGTCTCAGTGCCACAGCTTCTCATCTGTTAAATGCACTGCCATGCCTCTTAGGGGGTATGTCTACACTGGAGCCTTAGGTTGAGTTAAGGAAGGTTAAGTTGATCTAGAGACTTCTACAGACACATTGGCTTTCATTAAGTCGACTTAAGCGTTTCTTTAAGTCGCCTTAATAACACCACCTCTTAAGGTCGACTTAACATGTAAATCGACCTTATTAAGTTGACTTAAGCCAATGTAGGTGGGGAAAGCCTTTAAGTTGATCTAATTGGCCTCCAGGAGGCACTTCTCTGATGCAATGTGGGACAGCTACCCACAATGCACCACTCGTCCATCAACCTAGCACCTGCCAGTGTGGATGTGGGAAGTCAGCAGGAGTATGTCTACACTGGAGTCTTAGGTCAACTTGACCTTCCTTAAGTTGACCTAAGGAAAGTTCTGTCCACATAGGTAGAGCCCTGCACAGATACAAATATGTGGATCATATCTGAGCTTCATCTGCAAGAAATGGTCCGCAGATATCCATGTTCTATTCACAAATGTGGCTATACTGCAGATATCCACGGATATCTGCATATTTGCAGGCTCTAGCTCTGTGAAGATAAATATGTGGACCTGTATCTGATCTGCAAGAAATGGTCTACAGATATCCGTGTTGTATCTGTGGATGCGGATATCCGTGGATATCCAGATATTTGCAGGGAATTTATTAAGTCTACTTAACAGAGCCTCCAGTGTAGACATACCTGAGGTGTTGTGAGGATAGACACATTGAATATTGTGATGCACTCAGATACAGGGGGGAAAGGGGATACGAGTACCTAAGGAAGCTAGGACAAGGCCAAGCTAGCTACTGTGACTGATAATCCGTTGCCCTTTGTGAAATGAAAGCTGTGAACAGATCCTAACAGACATGTCTCCGTGAAATCTCAACTAGCACCTCCCCCTATCAGAGCAACTTATACAATGAGGAGTTTGGCTCTAGCTTGAGATTGCCTCATAGATTATACTGCAGGCAGAAAAGTTGAGAACTGAACCACCTTGGACACTCAGCTACACTATCATCCTCTCAAAGGAATCCTCCAAGGCAGAAGTGAAGCTCATTAGTGGTGGAAAATTACACTGCTGCAGCCTGTGGAGCTGCTCTATGCAGGTGGGAGGGGTGACGTTTGTGCATCACTTTGGGGCATGGCTTTCTGGATTCCTAAAGTGGAGCAGCAGACTGCATGCTCAGAAGCAGAAACATGGGCACCCGAGGAACTTCTACTGCAAAAATGTAGCCACTGAAGTTTAGGCACCTAAATGCACAGTTGCAGCCAAGCAGGAGTTTTGTCAACTCCAGCAGGGCCTGATTCTGGCACTGAAGGGCCTAAAATGGCAGATAGGAGACTAAGGGCTTTTGTGGTTGTGTTCACATGGCACTCTTATTGCGAAACAACAGAGGTTGTTTCGAAACAAGAAATACCCTGTTCACACGACGCATGGTTGTTTCGAAAAAACGGCACCCATTGTTTCGAAACAACAGCGTTGTTTCAAAACAACTTAAACCCCATGTGGGGACGAAACAATGTTCTTTCGAAACGATTGCTTTGAAACAATGCCATCCGAACATGTTGTTTCAAAACAACAGTGACTTGTTTTGAAATAACTGTTGCCTGAAACTGCTATTTCGCTTTGAGCTTTTTTCCTTAATTTGAATTAACAAACTGTTAATTCGAATTAAGTTATTTTAAAATAAGGCATTATTTCGATACAAGTTGTTTCAACACAACTTGTATCAAAATAATGCCTGTGTGTGAACACAGCCTGTGATGAGAGCCTGCAGTGTTAGGGCTTGCAAACTACTTATCGCACTAGCAGTCACACTGACCTCCAAGGTCCTTGCCTGCAGTACATGCCGACATTCACATGTACGGAAAAGACAAACACCAAATTGGTTCCAGTGACATACCCGGTGTTTTTTCCCTGTTCATTCCTCATCACTCTTGACTTGCCACAGTCATTTCCACCTCAGCCTGTCATCCTAGGCACTGATGGGCAACTTTGTTCAAAGTGCCCTGAAAGTGAGGCATCAGTCTGATGTTTGCTGGCTTGCCCTTGTCCAGGCTGGTGTTCATATCCTCAAAGAACTCCAGCGAGCTAATGAGATGTGGCTCTCCCTTCCTGAAACCTCGGTGGCTCTACTTAACCCTTTGACAGCCACGTTTCTTAGCACCCCAGGGGCTACACAAATAAAGCAGGCTCGCTTAGCCAGCGGCTCAGCAGAACATAAAGCATATGTAGTACCCGAAGCTGTGGAGATGGACACTTCCCTCTTGCTGCATGGCTATGCTAGCATTTCTAGAGCCTCTCAAGCAGTCATACTTTCCTACAAAGCCGCCTTCTCTCTCAGATGTTACCACAACCTCTCTCACAACAAATGTTTAACAACTTTGTCTGAGCCACTAGTATCATAAGCCCCCCGAAAATCCAAAATCTCAAAGTACTGCATTCTGTCCACTCTCCATAACTTCCAGGTTTTCCTCAGCATCACTCTTCACCTCCCTCCACTTCATTTATTTCCCCCTCCTGGTAGTGGGTTGCCTCAAGAGCTGTGCTGTCCTCAGAGTGCCATGGAGTCGAGGAAGGCTCCCCTCTTCTTTCCACTGTTGCAAGTCAGACTTCCATGCTAAAAAGAAGGTTGTGAGGGGATCGTCACAGAACTTATGTCTCCTGGCAGATTTCCTGAAGCGCAAACATGCTGTTGCAGATGGTCCCTCAAAAGCTTCTTTAATTAATGCTTATAAAGCACATTGAGACTCAGAGAGGAGAAGAGCTGGTGCATATCTTTCACTTCCTCGTGATCCTGGTGACAGAAAAGTTGCTCTGCATTTAGACAGAGTGGAAAACACTTCAATGAAAAATGATACCGCCCTTCATGTTTATTCATTCTGTGTGTTGTATGCCTTCAGCCAAGGACGCCCAAATTCTGCAACAATGAAGCACCAACTGTTATCTGGCTCCTAATCGCCTCCTCACTGCTATTTTTAAAATCAGACATACATAACTTGCATATCAGTCATCAGAGACTGCTTTACACAACCTGCCCCCTTTGGCCAAACCTCAGTGTGCTGTCTCCTTCCTCATAAGATAGGGGGACAGGGGATTGGGAGGGGGACAAAGGGCCATTGTCTCTCCTTTTAAATGGTGGCGAGGGACACCCCACACTTTTGAGACCCTGAACTCAGCAGGGATACAATGGGGAGCAGGCACACAGGGTCTAGGGTCCCACTTCAGCTGGTGGGTGGCATGCCGGCAAAGCTCCTTCGGACGGGTGAGGACGGGTCAAATCCTCCCCTAAATCTACCGCCTAAGGCGGCTGCCTAATTTGCCTGTAAGTAGAGTGGCCCGTGACAGTCCATTGCACTTCTATCCAACGCTGTCCCTGGGAGGGGTGGTGGGGCCCAGGGCAATCGGCCAGCCCATTCTCCTGCCCTACCCCTGCACCAGCTGCTCCACCCTCAAGGCGGGCTCCGTGCTCCCACCCTGCCCCTTGCCTTTGGTTTGCCACGAAAGTTAGCAGGGCAGGGGAAAGCAGGCAGTGAGGCAGTGTGGGCCCCATGCCGTGGCGGGGGGAGTGCAGAACCGTGGGGCTCAGGGCAGGTGCCCCGCTCACCCCTCTGCCCCCTAGACAGCCCTGCTTGCTTCTGCAATGACTTAACAGGGCCCTGGCCAGCCACTCGGACATCCTGCCCCCTCTTGTTTGCAGTCACTGGTCAGCCCAGCTGCAATTGCCCAGCTTTGTTCATATTCTGCAGTTGCTGTGAGAGGGCAGGTGTGGGCAATGCAGCTCAACCTATTTTCAATCGGCTAAAACAGTGGCTCTCAACCTTTTACAGTGTGTGACACGCTTGGTCACGATATGCCACCTTACAGGACACACCCACCTCCTCCCCCCAGGGCAAATCTAGCCATCTCCCCAGCTCTTCGTGACACACTTACTGCTGTGTGGTGCCACAGTAACGTGTCCTGACACAGTGGTTGAGAACCACTGAGCTAAAAGGCTGTTGTGTGAGTACTGTGTTATGCTGCCCCCCCGCCAGCTACTTCAGACTTCATAGCCAAAGACGGCAATGCCAGATGGGCTGTTAGCTGTGTCCCACTGAAAGTTGTCTAGCTGGCATAAAAGGTAAATTTTTAGCAACTTGGGCCCAGCCGTGCAATGTACCAGGTACATTAGGGAGGGGCTCAGTGCCTTCATCTTCCAGGGACTTTAAGGGGTGAGAAAGGACTCGGTGTTTTTCACCACCATTTCCTTTAGCCACACTTTGCATAGAACACGCAGGGTGGAACGGCTGAACGCTCCTACTGACGCAGGAGCACTGACCCATTCAGGTATGTCCTCACTGCAGAGTTAACTTGGGCGATTAGCATTCAGACTGGCCCAGCCTAAGTGTCAAGCTACATTGTAAGCCCTCTGCTCCTTTCCCAGTGAATTGCAGAGAATTTGTCTGTGCTTCTGGGGCAATCATGGCACCCTATCAACAGTCACGCCATGTCCTCACTGCAAAGTGAGGAGGCTCCCAGCCCCTGTGGAAGCAGATCCCAAGTGCTAGTCTGTAGCCAGGTGGGTATAGATCCAGCTTTGAAGTCCACCAAGCTGGTGTGAGAGGGATTTGTGTGCGGACAGGAAGGAAAGTTAGGAGCAACCCTAGCGTAAGAACCTGAGCTAACATGTTTTCACTGTGAAGTGATGAGCTGGCTAATAAAAACTGGCATATAGTATTAATGAAGCACTAAAATGTGCTAATGAATAATTTTTTTTTTTTTTTAAGTTTCTCAAGTGCTTTTGTTAATTTAACACTTGCATCCATCACTGTGAAGCACATGACAAAGTTTGGGATATTGGGTACCTTGGAAGCCCCTTCAGATGAATCGATGTCACTTAACTGACTTCAGAACAAGCCTTTAGAGACTTGATTCATGGATCAGTTGTTCATGGAAGCAGGCTCCTCTGAGCTAGATTGATGTGCTCAAAGAACAGTGGAAAAGGGTGCATAAAGCAGAGTCCTAGGCATCAATAAGGCTTAATTGCTATTAAGGGTATGGCACAGAGCTTAAAGACAGCAGAGACCAGCTGATCATCTACTACCTCGTGGATATTACAGCCACCAACACCACTCAGCAACCAGACTAAACCCACAAACCAAAAATTGCAGCTCAGAGGAGAGCAGACTATTAAAAGTGTCACATGCAGAGAACAGGAACAACTGAAGTGGAGCCTTGCAAAGGCTGGAAGATGATTAAGTGAACAATACCCCGCTAATCTTGCCAAGTGAGTCCAGCCCACACACTCAAGGGCAAAGCAACACAGGAAAGGCCCAAAAAAGAAAACAATAGAACACCACTGGTCACCACATACACCCCTCAACTCAGACCTCTACAACAGATCATTAAGGACCTCCAGCCTATTTTAAAAGATAATCCCTCACTCTCTCTAGCCTTGGGAGATAGACCTCTCCTCACCTACAGACAACCCCTGAACCTTAAACAGATACCAGCAACTACAGACCTAACAACTTAAACATTAAAGCAAGCACATATGCCTGCAACAAACCACGCTGCCAACTCTGTCCACATATCTGCACAAAAGACACCATCATAGGACCTAATCAAGCCAGCTACTCCATCAAAAGGTCCGTCACCGGCTCATCCACTAATGTGATTTATGCCATCATGTGCTGGAACTGCCCCCAAGCCTTATACATTGGACAAACAGGACAATCTCTATGCAGAAGAAAAAATGCACCCAAAACTGACATCAGAAATCACCACACACACACACAACCAGTTGCTGAGCACTTCCATCTTCCTAATCACTCCACTGATGATTTGTTAATGATGGTCATCAAGAAAATCAATGAGACATCAAGACTTCAAAGAGAAAAACAGCTGAAATCAAACTAATATGCAAATTAAATTATGTGAAAGAAGGGCTGAATTGTGACTGCGGATTCTTTTCCCATTATAACAGGTAATTTGACTTCATCCTCCCTCTGTGTGCTGCTTCCTAGAGTTTGAATAGAATCAAATTGAATCATAGGGTTAGAAGGGACCTCATGAGATCATGAAGTCCAAGGCCCTGGGGCTTGAACCCAGGGCCTTCTGCATATTAAGCAGAGGTGCTAGCCACTACATTCTTTGCAGGGCTTACACTTACAAAAGCTTTGATTTGCTGTTGTAGTGAGATCTGATCCCATATCTTACACTCCCTTGCATTTATTTTCATCCAATTGTGTAAGTTCTCCCTCTTCAAAGCATCTGACGAAGTGAGATATTCTCCCACAAAAGCTCATGCAATAAATAAATGTTAGTCTTTAAGTGCCACAAGACTCCTTGCTTTTTTTTCCTCCACCTCCCAAGAGCACTGCCGATCTGATCTGGGGCCAGGAGGAGGCATTGCTTCCTGAACCCACACAGAATCATACAACTGGAAGGAACTATGCGAGGTCATTGAGTCATCTGCTGCACTCATGGCAGGACCACGTACTACCTTAAACCATCCCTGACAGCTGTGTGTCTAACCTGCTCTTTAAAATTTTCAATGATGGAGATTCCACAACCTTCCTAGGCAACTTATTCCAGTGGTTAATCACCCTGACAGGAATTTTTTCTTAATGTCCAACCTAAACATCCCTTGCTGTAATTTAAGTCCATTGTTTCTTGCCCTATCATCGGTGGTTAAGGAGAAAAATTTTTCTCCCTCTTTCTCATGACAACCTCTTAAGTACTTGGAAACTGCTATTGTATCCCGTTTCAGTCTCCTCTTTTCCAGACTAAACAAACCCAGTTCTTTCAATCTTCCTTTGTAAGTCAAGTGTTCCAGACTTCTAATCATTTGTGTTGCTCTTCTCTGGACTTTCTTTAATTTGTCCACATTTTTCCTGAAATGAGGTGCCCAGAACTGGACACACAACTCCAGTTGAGGCCTAATCATCATAAAGCAGAGCAGAATTACTGCTCGTGTCTTTCTTACAATACTCTTGATAACATATCCCAGAATCATGTTTGCTTTTTCTGCAACAGTGTTACATTGTTGCCTCATATTTAGCTTGCGGTCCACTATGATGCCCAGATCCCTTGCTGCAGTATTCCTTCCTAGGCAGTCGTTTCCCATTTTGTATGTGTGCAATGGATTGTTCTTTCCTAAATGGAGTACTTTCCATTTGTCTTAGGATCATCAGTTAGAGTAGACCCTGAGCATGTGGGCAGGAACTAGCCAGTCTAGCACCCAACAGAGAGAATGCTTGATGCCATTTCAGGGACCTGGCCTTCCCTGTGTGATATTCCATCTCCTTTCGAGACCACCTAGATGCTTCAAAGGAAGGAGATAAAAGAAATCCAGAATACACTGCGAAGGAAGGGCATAAGGAGGGGTGAGAAACATATTCAGACTCCTGCTGGTGGTCACTATACTACAAAAATAAAATAAAATAAATAATAAAATGAGCATTCCCAACTGAGGTTGGCTAACTTACATTTGCTAACCTTAAAATAGCAATGAAGATTCAGCAAGTTGGCTTTAGACTTGGGTTAGCAAGATGAGTTCAAGCCTATGCTCCTGTAAAGGCTTTCATTCAAACTGCAAAACCAAGTTAATAGCCAAGTTCCTGTGCCTTCACTGCTTTTTTAACCTGTGTTAGCTAACCTGAGCTGTGAACATACCTGTTTTTGCAGTGCAGATGAGCCCAGACCCAAACCCCAGATCCCTGCACACCCCAGACTCTACATCCACCATGCAACCAGGAGGGCATCCTCTGCATCCCCCTTTCCTCCCAAAGTCTGTGGTTGGATGTCTTCCCCCTCTCTCCGAGTGCCCTACCTCCACCTTCCTTTTAACCCCTTCCTCCAATCCCCAGCATGGTCTCCCCCACTCGCCTCTGCCCCCACCATGAGCCTGCATCCCTGGCCATCACTGCACAGGTCGCCCACCTGATGTGCTAAGGTGACTACACGCTGACCAGCCAGAAAATGGAAATCAAACCTTCCCGGAACTGCAGGTAGAGAAGGAGCTTCCTGGTGATGTGGCAAAGATACAGCATATCAGGGAAGACAGAATTGAAAGAACAGCGAATTCTGGGACAGATCCCAGAGTCAATTAAAGTCTCATTCGGTACACACTGCTGTAAACCGGGATTCGTAAGGTCGCACTGAATGCTACACCTCCTGCAGGGGTGGAGTTATGGCACTGGCTTCCAGCCCCACTTAATGCACCTTTTTACTCATGTGAGTGTGTAAGCACACAGCTAAAGGGTGAGGTAACTGCGAATAAGTTGACATGAGCCCTCAGTATACCCTAAGTGTTAGACACTTTGGTCAGCTCTGAATGTCTGCAAAAGCTCATTGCTCTTCCAAAGTAGTTTACTACAGCAAAGCATGAGCTAAGAGTGAGAATGCACATTGACATATGTAAACAAAGCAGAGTTTATTTAGCATTTATTTCCCATCTTGCTGGCCTATTTGGCCTATTTTGTCCCCGTTTTTGGCTGGTAAATGCAAACCTTCTCTTTATTATTTTAATAAAATATATAAAACATTGTGCATCACTATCCATGGAAAACTGTAGTTTAACAACAAAAAAGAATAAGGCACATTGCTGTGCAGCATCTTCAAATATATATATATATATTTATAAACTCAGAACATACAAAAACCTTTTCAACCTCTTTGAGGCTGTTAACGTTTCACCCATCACTGACACGTCTCCTATAATATCGTAATTTCACCATTGGAAGCAGGTTAGCTTGTAGGGAAAGAGATGGGGAAATGTACTAAAAAAAAATAGGATTATATCCCTGAGGTGTCAGTTAAAAAAAAAAAGGCTGTCACTGAAAAGCAAGATTAAAACATCATCTTAAATAACAGGACACATGTTTGAACGTCCAAGCACCGAGATGATTTCTTGGTATAAGAATCCCCACATTTTATAAAGTCACTTTTTTTTTTTTTAACTAGGTTAATCCCATGGCTTTCAAAGTCACAAGACAGTCACTCATGTACTTGTGCCTCCCATCCTTTCCTTCCCATGGTTTCTTTCTTTCAGTGGACACAAAGCCTCCATTTGCCGATGATTCTCTGGAAATCTTTGGGGAAAGCAGAAAACTGGTGGTTTCCCTGGCAAGCATGTGTAGCATTTGTACCGCAGCATGTTCAACTTTCAAGATCTTCAAGTCACCTTTATTGTTGGCTTCGCACCCATTATAGAACTACACCAAGAAGAGACGATACCATCCATCTCTGCTGTAATCTGAGAGATTCCAGAGAGGAAATATCAGGTGGTGATTTTCCTGGTGTCAGTATCAACAAAACAGAAAAAAAGGGGAAAGAAAATGAAAGCTTTATTGCTGTCCATTGACACTGCTCTAGTTAGCCCTTCTGAAAGGAAAAGGGGAGACTCCAAAGAGACACTCCTTTCCTCTCTCCTCTTTAGCAGGTGCAGGAAGACCAAGGCTGCAGTACCGGCTTGTAGGATTTCCTAAGACTCAGTAGTAGCGGTTCAGGCTTCTGGTCCCTGGAATGTCTGGCTGCCCATTCATCCATATCTCCCGAATGATGCGCTCCCGCTCTTCCAGCCTCTGAGCCCTCTCCAGCTCCTCGGCCGAAGTGAAGACATTCATGTTCAAAGTCCTCTCGAACCGGCGGTGCCTACGGGCTGATAGGTCTGACGTGGTGTCCGAATCATCGTCACTGTCGCTGCTGTCGCTGTCGCTCTCCTGTTCCCGAGGTGGCTTTTTTCCCTGGGACCTTTTACAGTCAGTTCGGCAGGACACCTTCAGCACCAAAGCCAGCAGGGTCAGGATGAGTCCAACACACACCCCAGAGACAAAATACAGAGCGGCACGCTCAGGATTTTCTGCAAAGAAAAAAGATAGGACACTCAGACACCAATGCACAAAAGACCCTGGTCACACAGGGCAGTTGTACAAGTACAAGCAGTCTCAAAACTCCTTCCAAGGTTCAGATCATCTGGTTTCATCATGGCATTTCCAGAGCTTTCACCATAGCATCTCAAGGGGATCCCATGGCAGAACATGTCCCTGAGGCACTGCCTTGCATACACACCATGTGTTATCTCCTGAGGTCATCCAGTATTTCAAAAGACCAAGTATTAAATGCTAACTCCAAGAGTCTAGGAGAGTGGGATTGTGAAACCAGCAAGCTGCGGAGTCAGCTGTAACAACGTGCAACTTTTCTGCCTCGTACATTATCAGACAAGGGCTACGTCCACACGTACCTTGTTATTTCGAAATAAGTTATTTCAAAATGAGTTATTTTGAAATAAAGTCCTTATTTTCAAATAAGTTAATTCAAATTAAGGGAAAAGCTCAAAGCTAAATAGCATGTCCAAACTCAGGACTTGTTATTTCACTTTAGGAGAGGGGCACCATGGGAGGTGTGGCAACATGGCCCCCTCCCTGGGCCATGCCCCCACCCAATATAGGCTAAAAGGAAGGCACCCTGGGAAGGAGAAGGGCAAAAGTGTTATTTCAAAATAATGGTTATTTCAAAATAACAGGTCCGAATGGCATTATTTCGAAATAACAGCCATTTTGCTTTAAAGGAGGTTTAAGCTATTTCAAAAGGACGGCTCTTATTTCAAAATGACAGAGCCTGTCATTTCAAAATAGGAAAATGTCATGTGGACCTAATCTCTGTTATTTCAAAACAACCAGTGTTATTTTGAAATAAAAGAGACGTGTGGACATACCCAAGAAGTAAAGATGACTGTAAAACTTTACTCTCTCAAGTCTTGGGAGATAGACCTCGCCTCACTTATAGACAGTCCCCCAACCTTAAATAGATACTCACCAGCAACTACAAACCAAACAGAAACATTAACACAGGCACATATCGCTGCACCAAACCCCACTGTCAACCTTGTCCAAATATCTGCATAAAAGACGCCATAATAGGACCTAATCAAGTCAGCTACTCCATCAAGGGCTTATTCACCTGTTCATCC
This sequence comes from Podocnemis expansa, assembly GCA_007922195.1. Lineage (NCBI taxonomy): Eukaryota > Metazoa > Chordata > Testudines > Podocnemididae > Podocnemis > Podocnemis expansa. Next base: position 17,781,900 of record ML682040.1, on the reverse strand, counting down.
ACAAATGTGATTTATGCCATCATGTTCCAGAAATGTGCCCATACCTTATACATTAGACAAACAGGACAGTCTCTGCACAAAAGAATAAATAGACATCAGAAATAAATCTGATATCAGAAATAAATAACATTCTAAAGCTGATAGGGGAACACTTCAGTCTCCCTGCTCACTCCATGGAAGATATGTTAATTGCTATACATAAGCAAATTGAACAACGAGCCCTGTGGCACTTAAAAGACTAAAAAAATATTTATCTCAAGAGCTTTTTTGATTTTTTTAGTCTTTAAGTGCCACAGTACTCCTTGTTTGTTTTGCCGAACTAGACTAACATGGCTACCCCTTTGGAACTTGTGCAAATTGATTACAGATCAAAGCTTCGGAGAAAAACTAGTTAGAATTCATAAGTAAATCTGATGCCATTACATTGCTAGTACATATGAATAGAGAAAACAGCTGGCTTTCTTATTACAAAAAGTGATTTTGCCCTCTCTCTACCTCCCCGCCTTCTGATATGCTGTTCCACACTGTTTTAATCTAAACACTGCTTTGATTTGCTGTAATAGTCTGACCTGATCCTATAACTTACACTTCCCTGTGTTTATTTTGCTCCCATTCTATAAAATCCAAGTAGGATTTTCTCCCACAAAAGCTCATGTGATAAATAAATGTGTTAATCTTTAAAGGTGCCACAGGACTCCTTGGCTATGTCTACACTAGGGGCTTAAGTCGACTTAAGCAGGCTTAAGACAATTTAAGCAAATCTAGGGCTATATTTGGAATTTAAGCATTTGCTTAATTTGACTTAATAACTTCTACCCTATAGGTTGACTTAAGATTTTAAGTTGACTTTACAAGGCAGGAAGCCCTGGGTCCCACGCCCTGCCCCGCCTGGGCTCCTGGAACCCAATCTGGCTCCGGGGGCCCAATCCAACCTCAGCCGCCACTGGTAAGCATCTGGCTCCCAGTCCCTTGCAGCAGCTGACAGGGGCCAGAAGCCAGCTCCTGCCACCCATGGAGAGGGGCAGGGAGCCAAATCTGGCTCCCAGCCCCTCACAGGTAGTGGGGGCTGGGAGCAAGGGGCTGCGGCCGCAGGTGGCAGGGGCTAAGAGCTGGTTTCTGTCCCAAATGGCAAGGGGCTGGGAGCCCAATCTGACTCTGCGCCCCTTGCCGCTGGCAGCAGGATTTTCAGACCCCAATCTAGCCCTGAGCCACGTGTTGCCACAGGCAAGCGGCTCAGACCCTACTCAATCTCCCAGGCTAAGAGCCTGTAAAACTGACCAGGGACCCGGTCAATTTCCTAGGCTCATAGCCTGTGAAACTGACTAGGCTTGGAGCCGCTTGCCTGTGACTCCCAGACCCTCTCTGCAGGCTGCAGGAACCAACTGCCAGCCCCTGCCACCTGTGGAGAGGGGCTGGGAACCTCATTGGGCTCCCTGGCCCTTGTTCTCAGCCAGCACCACCAGCAGCAAAGGGCTAGGAGCCAGATCAGGCTTCCAGCCCCTCTCCACAGAAGGCAGGAGCCAGCTCCCAGCTCCTTGACACACAGCAGAAGCTGGATCAGGCCCTGGAGCCAGGCATGCCCTGGGCGGGAAGGGGGTAGGACCCAAGCCTGGGATCAGGGTATGTCTACTAATGTAGACATACCCCTAAGTCAACTTCACAAGGTCGACTTTATGTCAACTTAAAGTCAACCTTGTGAAGTCAACTTAAAATAGCCCCCCAGTATAGACATAGCCCTTGTTTGTAAATCTTCATGTTTTCTCTGCATGTTTGCACCCAGAAAGTGGAATATTATCTATTGACAGCAGTCATTCTTCTCCTTATCTAAGGCAAAGGTGCTGGCTTTCTGCCCAGACCACCACGATCTTTTGCTGACAATATCACAAAGTAGATGGAGTCAGGGAAGTACCGTGACCGATTCAATATAAAAATCTTTCTGAGAACACATAATGAGACTTTGAAGGATCCACATTCTAGTTTAAACTATTTTATCTTGTGTGTGTGCTTGTGGACTGGATGTTTTAGACATGGAATTATGAGTTACACACGACATCTATGGGCTGAACCACCTTGACCCATTTAAGTGTTATGGCAACAAAGCAGATGATCCAACAAAGGATGAAAATGAACTAGGCAATATAGCTAGTGCCAATTCAGTCCTGTTCATTCAAGTCAATGCCCTGCTTGGGAATCAAAATTTGGGACCCAATTCTTATCTCTAGCACAGCTTCATTGAAGTCATTGGTGGAGCTGTGAAATTTTATACCAGCTGAGAATCTGGCCTCAGGATCTGGAAGATGTCTGCCCTTTTCAGGCCAACTCTGTCTTCAGCTGATCCCACTGCACCCTTAGAAAGGAGAGCAGAACTTGGTCCTCTAGTTCTGCTTTCCTTCAAATAGAGTTTCCCATATGTAAGTTCAAATAATATAGCAGATTTTAGTCTTCATTGCCATGCAATAATCTCATAGCCAATGATTCCAATACTACACAGATGAGCATACTTTAAAATGTTCCACAGCATCGGACCCTGAATCTGGGTCTGAATGAGGTTAAAGGTGCCGCAAAGACCAAACCCCACGGCTTAGCTACAGCAGGCAGATAGCTCATTAGGAGGAAGAATCCTGAACAGGAACTTGATACCATGTTCCATGCAATGTGGCAGAGAGACTTCCTTTTATTCCGCTGCAATAAAAACCAAAACTCAGCTCTTCTGCACAGCCCACCACAAGCTTCACACCTTCATTGCCTGGACCCAATTTAATTAAATTCCTCCTCTTTGTCTTTGAGGCCCCATGCAGTCAGGTGACCTCTCCTCTGTTTCTGGTTTTATTTCCCCTCTATCCCCTTCATTCTGCACAAGCTATCAGATCAAGTGCTCACTCTGTGCCTCTTTCTTTCCTATCTCTGGCCCTTCTTTCATGCTGTTCCATATACCTCCCACCCACCCCCATTGATGTAGTCCCTCGGGCTTCCATGCCCTCCCTTGTTCAAGACCTTTCTTATCACTACATTTCTCCAAGGAGGCCGATGAAACCTCCCTATTGGAGTTCTGCTTTACTGAAACAGATATGTGAGATGGAAGATATTTTAAAACTGCATATAAAATCCATGGAGCTGACAGAATGAGTGCTGAACCTTCCTATTCCATTGCCCAGCCTTCTGTTGCTACTACGACCCCATGCTTTGTTCGTAAGGTCTTTATTTAGATTGCTCTTTGGGGCAGAGCTCTTGAGTGAAACCCTAATAACACTTCCACATACTCGTCTGGAGCCAGGATTTCACCTTTCATCTTCATCCCTACTTAAAAAACACCTGAGACTGTGGTTGGCACTATACTAATAACTAATAATAGTACAAAACCTGTATTAAACAGAGTTGGATAGAAGATCCTTTGGGGCTGGGACTTTCAAAGGGCCTAAGGGAGTTACGTGCTCCCATTGACTTGAGCATCCACAAGTAAACAGCTCCAGTGTACCCCTATTCTCTTGAGATTGCCTTTTGGATTGCAGGATACAGGTGGATCATTATTTTGTGCAGTCACTAAGTTGGGCCTAAACTTAATTTTCAAGTAAAAATATGGGGGATTCCAAGCACTGGAAGAAAATAGGTTACAGGACTGATTTACACTAGCAGAGAGTCTTATGTATGATCTGTCTATTCAATGCCTGCCTAATATGATTAGAAAAACTTCACATGTATGAGCCCAAAACTCTCTCTCTTTCTCTCTACACACACACACAGGCTCAATTTAAAACAAAATATAAAAGTTGCATCAGATCCATAGATCATTCTTTTGCCATACTTATAAAACACACAGAACGGAGCTTAGAATGGACCAAAACCATATTATTTCTTTTTCCCTTTAGTTTCCTTATTTCTTCCATCCTCATACTCTCCACCTTTCTAGCTATCCGGTTCAGCCAGTGAATGAATGGAAACTCGATTGTTTGTTAGCCAATAATTTTTCATACCCTATACACAACTCTGAATAGACAATCCTTCATTCAGTACCAAAGCAGTAATTGAATCTGTGGGCCCTGCTGGTATTCATGAGCTACATTAATTATGCAGTCAGCACTTAAGATGTGATCTGGACTCCTCCATTCATCGACAGCCTCGCATTCAGCAGCAGACCTGACATTTATCAGTTTATATAGACAATCCAGTCACATGGCAACCATGCTCCCAAAGCAAGTATCTTTGTGCACATCAAGGGGCTAATGTAGATCAGTCACATAGTTCTGAAACAGCTAAATCATCAGCAACCAAGATTTTTTATTTTTGAAACATGACTAATAATTTTGGATGTCTCCCTTTTTGGGTGGCCAACTTGAGACACCTCAAAGGGGCCTAACTTTCAGAGGGTGTGTTCAGCATTTCTGAAATCCAGGCCTTTTTTAAGGAACCTCAAGTTTGACAGCTAAACACTAACACACCCCAAATCACTAGTTATTTTGAATTATTATTTGTATTAGTAATAATACAGTATTATTTGTATTAGTAATAATAAAAATAAAAAAAAACCCTAGGAGCCCACTGAATGAGACACTTTACAAACAGTCTGTCTCTTTTGTGCACACATGCATCTATACACCCTGGTGAGTCTGGCTGAATATCTTTGCCTTACGTTGTGTGAAACTTAAACTAGCCAGATACACTACATGGGCTAACTTTTAAAATGCAAGAAGCGGTGACATTTAATACATTATAATTAATAGGAAACTGCACTATCCAGGGCATGAGATGTGTTTGACTTGGTTTACAAAATGAACTATATGAATCAATCCTTACTGACAGTCTTAATTGTAGGCCATATTTTGTGGTCTTTCAATGGGCAAAATTCCTCTGACTGAATAGAGAACCGCAGATGTTGCCCTGAGAATGTCCATGCCTGCACTGTTCACTTGCAGCCTGTTAAGTGTAAGGGTTGTTTTCACAGCAATATTCATGGTGTGAGTTCAGGGACGAGGGCGGGCTTCAACCTCTAACTACATATTTAAAAATTAATGTTCTTACCACACCCTTCCAAGAGGGAAGGGGTATCTTTGATGGGCTGGCTGGGAGAAAGGGGCATTGCTCCTTTAAGTGCTCCCGCTACACCAAGGAGGAGAGGGGATCTTTGCAGGGCAGACAGGAAGGACAGGAAGCAGTTGGGGCCAGGTCAGGAGACGGTCACTGCACAGTTCTCTTTCAGAACGCCTGACTGCTGTAAGCATCTGGTGGCTGCTTAGCGCAGTGGTTCTCAAACTTTATTTCTTGAGACTCAGTTGAAAAAAAATCACTTATTCCAGTGACCCAATAATTACATCTTTGAGCAATGCATTCCAGTCTTTTGGCAGCAGCAGCAGGGGGTACCGCAAGACAGTGCCTGAGGACCTGCGACGCAATATTGGGTCCCAACCCTAAGTTTGAAAACCAATTAGCAGACTCTGAAAGGACATGGTGGTGTCAGTCCAGATTCCAGGGGGCAGCTCCCAATGCACACTACTATACTTGGCACTAACAGGTGCATCTGTCCCCAGGCTAGAAAAATTGTATCAGCACAGGGAAACGTCCCAAAGTGCCTGAGACCCAGCTTGTGACAGGTAGTCAGACACTGAGCTCCAACTGGTGTCAGTGGACTTTAGCCATTTAACAACCTTAGAGAAGCTAGGCCTAAAGGGATACAAGGCTTGTCTACACTCACAACCTATGTTCCCTCTAAGCTGTGCGTGTGTGTGCGCACAAATTTAGACATACGTACAACAAAATAAATCATGCACAAAAAAATTCAACGGTGCTAATATTTTTATACTACTTTAAGAAGGCAGTTTCAAGTAGCATGTTTCAGATAAGGTTATATAATTTATAAACTCATTTCCATCACCATATAAAAATAAAATTTAGATATTACTCGCATCAGACACGCTTGCTTCATTGTGCTCACAAGTTTGACTACACTCTCTGGAGTGCACACAAATTTAGACACTGGTTCCGAAAATTTGCAGAGAAGAATTTTTTTGCGCACACAGCCTGTTAGAGGGAACACTGCTCGCAACACCACCTAGGCTGATGGCAGACTTTCTCCCGGAGATGCATGCACCGTACCTCCCCAAGAGGTGGTCAGTATGGGGATGGGAGAAGGCCTCCCATCAGCATAGTGCTGTCTACACTGGGGTTAGCTCACTGCCCCCATGTCACTCAGAGATGTGAAGTTTCACGGTTAACCACCAGAAGTTCCTAATATAAACCAAGCCTGTATGTGAAATTCAGGTGGATTTCAGCTCCCAAGGCAGGCAGGGCACTTTTGAAAAATGTTGCCCTCAGAGACTAATCCACCCTCCCTTTGAGGCTTGCAGACAAGACAGTATGTGAAAGCTAACATTGCCACGACCTGGGCTGTACCTCCCATGTGGCTAAATAGTGGATTTCTGGGTTGTCAATCCAGCACATACACTAAAAAGGAAATAAAATGGATTCTACATTTCTCATTACAATCTATTTATGGCTCGTATGTAGCCTCCATTATTGTAATGGCTAAGCCTTCAAAAGCTTTAATGTATTTATCTCACACCTATGTGGGGTGGGGATGTGCCATCAGCCCTATGTGACGGTTCAGAAACTGAGGTATTGGGTCCTGAAAGCACAAAAGGAGTTAGACACCTAGGCTATGTCTACACTAGCCACAGGATGTTCAAACTTGTTAGTTCGAACTAAGAAGTTTGAGGTTAGTTCAAACTAACTTTGTGCTTATAAATTCAAACTACCCATGCATTCTAGTTCAAACTAACTGGCTTAGTTTGGACTTCTTAAGTTCGAACTAAGCATTAGTCCATAGCCACATCATGCCTAGTTTGAACTAAAGTTCAAACTAAGTGCTGAAGTCCAAACTAACCACTCATACTAACAAGTTCAAACTCAGCATTCCTTAGATCAAACTAAGAAATTTCTTAGTTTGAACTAAGGAAAGCCTACTGTGGCCATGAGCTAAGTTAGTCCAAACTAAGCCTCCTTAGTCCAGACTAACTAGCCAGTGTAGACAAAGCCCTAAGGACTTATTCCCATTCCATTTTGGATAAATACTTACATAGCCATTGGGCAAGAATGCAAGAATGAATTTGTAGTCCAGTCATTAGGGCACCTGCCTAGGAGATAGTCCCCCTTCTCCAGTAGATTTTGTTATTTATCCACAGTGAAACAGCTTGAGCAGGCAACACAAGTGCTGGAAATATGTCTTGAAGTGGTCTCCATCCTATACAGGATTATAGTTTGATTCAACAGCTCTCCACACCTCCATGTTAGAAATTTTTCCAGGACCCAGGCAGAAGAGACTGAAGAAGCACTACATCAGGCTGCCCTGTTGATCAGTGTTTGGAACACGCACGCAAATGAGCGGTGGAGACTTCTGTTCAAATCCCTTCTCTCCTTTTGGCAGCGAGGTGGGAACTGAGGCAGGGTCTCCCACTTCCTAGGCAAGCGCACTAAGCATGGGGCTAAAGTCATAAAGTTAACCAGGTCTTGCATGGGACACAATCCACTCAGCAGCCAGTGGGCACCCAGATAAAACACCTATCTTCCCTGGTTTGTGACTTGCTCTGGGGCTCAAACAGCAGATCAGTGCCCAGACGTTTGCAGAGACGCAGCAGTGTGCATGCCCAGGGGCAGAAATGTAGGCACCCAGGGAACTTCTACCCTGGAAACTTAAGCAGGGTTTCAGGAGGAGTTTTGGATTTAAAGCTAGGCTGTAGCCAACTAACTTCTTTTGTATTCAGGCCTAAGTGACATTCCCAAGGTCACAGAGGAAGTCAGTAGCAGGGAATTCAATTGAGCTCTCTAAACTGCCAGGCTGGTATCTTTCTCCTCAGCATAGAAAATGCATAGGATGGCTATTGGTGCTCTGCATTTAAGGCCTTTCTAAACGGCTAACCAACCTAGACCACATCCTTCGATGCTAGCTGCCCTCCCCAGGGGCCCGATTCAGCAACCACTGAACATCCTTTACTTTTTGCACATGCTTAAGTCCCACTGGCTTCAATGAAACCTAAGCTCATGCAAAAGGACTTTGCCAAGTCAGAACGTATATCCATTTGGCAGATTGTTTCATGTACCCCTAAGTGTGAATAAGTCCAAATTTACAGTGTGAGAGATTCTTTAGCTTCAGATGACATCTGTGAATTACATTCTTCCCCTTTGCATTTATCAAGACCTATCCTGGATCACCGTGCAATCTCCTTAGCAGAGATTAGCTCTTGTCCTCTGTGGTGCCTCTTTCTGGCCTGAATTTAACAGCTGAAAAATGTTGTTGACTGAAGAGTGTTAAATCACTTTATTTAAGGCACATGGCCAAAAGGCACTTGCCTCTGCTCCCCTCCCCCTCATCCCTTGGTATGGAACACTCACAATTTTCTCGCAGCTCCACAACAGCCAAAATTAGAAACACATTTAAACAAGAAAGCAAGCAAACAACAATTATTGAGGCTATTTCCTGAAGGCTAATGATCAGCTTGGAGCATCAGCCCAGACGCTCATTAATTCCCCAGGAAATGGCCCAGGCTGAGGTTGCTATTACTATTATAGTACTTGATTTCCTCCTTCGTGTTTTAATACATTAAAAAATAATAATAATCTGTGCAATACTGCAGCTGATTTCCTGTGATGGCAGCATGCATTCGGGGAACTCAGCGGGGAGGAGAAGTTCCTCATTAATATTGCTCACTGCACTGTGCCTGGCCATCTCTTCTGCAGCCAGTTCTCACCACAGTACAGCAATGATGCAATGGACAGGATTCACAGAGAGCCCTTGTCAAACTTCTAGCACCAGCAATTTCAAAAGAAACCTGGACTGACCTTAACAGGACTGCATCTTATGAGGTGGATTGGAGCCCACAAAAGCTTATGCCTGAAGATATTTGTTAGTCTTTAAGGTGCCACAGGACTCCCATTGTTTTTGCTTAACAGGATTGGATTTGGGAGCCGCTTGTTAACACACTGACAGCAAAATATTGTGTAGGGGTGAATTATGGGGTTTCCCCCTACAGTTTTAAGGAGAATTTCTGCACAAATGCTACATTGCCAATAGTGAAGATCAAAGTCCTCTGGGTAAATGGTGCCACCGGCCCTTCTCCTAATGCACCACCACCCTATATGCATAGAAGTCCCACCCCTGGCAGAAAGCTGGTCACTCAGTTTCCAGAAATGTTCAGTTCTAGAGTTCAGGTACTAACATGACAAGAGCCACTTCAGTACTCCACAGATGGAGGATTTTTGGTCTGTTGCTATACCCTTGCTCACAATTAAAGACCCAAAGCCCCTTGAAACCGGTCATCATCCTTCCCATGACTTCAGTGGGCTCTGGCTCAAACCTCTAATAAATAATAATTCTGTAGTTTGGACATTATGTAACTAAGAACCTAATTCAGCAAACACGAGTGCTGTAAGTTAAGTGCGTACCAATCTTTAAAACAGGGGACTACGCCTTAAATCTGACCAATTTACCACTCTAAATCTGCCCAGTTTGCCAGATCATCCTAAACAGTCAAGTCACCAGCTCTTGACATTGTTTCTTTTTTCTTCACAAATTTCTACAGAAATAATACTTTAAAAATTCTATGGAGTTGCATGAAACAAACACATATTCATTTGCGGCCAGAATGCAAAGGACACAGACTAATTACTCCAAAGCAATTGATAAGGAAAGCAAACGCGCCCACAAGTGGATTTGTGACCTACTATACAGGCTTTTTGCACTCCTCTGCCATTAACAGGAATACTGTGTCTTTACACAGTTTTCAGCCAAAAGATACAGGGGATGGGCAGGACGTCTCTCTGCATTTTCATTTATCCCACCTGTTGGATGACATGGTAAGCGCCAACAGGTGCTAGGGGCAGGTGTTCACAGTCACTTGGTCTGCAGTTGCCTGCCCACTTCCAATGGATTTGTTCTGGAAATGCTTTCACGGTCAGGGTAGTCAGCTCCTCAATGGCTTTCCTCAAGCCAGGACAGGAGGCAGCTGTAGTGAGGAAATGAAGCCTTGCTTTTGTCTGCCGCTTGCAGCCTGTACAGGAGCATGAATCATCCCCTCACCAAGTGCCTGATACTGTGAAACCCAGAGGGCCTATAACTCCCGTGGAGCTCTGTGGGCTTTGGATCAGACACATCACTTTGTAGGACTTGTCCTCAAAAAAGACTGCTTTAAAAAAAAAGATTCAGCTCCCTATAGCCCTCATGTCTTACCACGTCACCAGTTCACCAGACTAGAGTACCCCTAAAGCTAGCAGAATCCAAGGTCAAAAGCAATTGTGTCCAACAAAAAACAAAAAACAAAACACCCACAGGCTGGAATTCTACTGTGGGAAAAGGCAATATAGTCCATTGTGTTTACAGCACAGTTAAATGACCAGGTTTCTAGTCCCAGCTTTCCCCTCCTCACTGTGAATCAGTGCATGAGTCACTTTAACTTTAATCCAGTTAGGAAATGATAGTATCAATATTAACCTGCTTTCCAGGAAAGCTGTGAGGACTAGAGCCAGATTCAGGCCAAATTCCTCAATCTGAGCTGCAAAGCTGCCCTGGGATAAGACCTGGGCCACACCCCCTAGGCCACGATCGTTCATCGGGCTCCTGCTGCCTCCAGCCTGGCCCCAGATCCCCGGCCAGGTTTGGGGTTGGGAGAGGCAGGTGCCACCGCGGGCATCTGGCCTCAATCCCACACGAGAAGCAGCGGGCGCCACTGCGGGTTTCCCAGCCTCAAGCCCCGGCTGGAGCTGGGAGAGGCAGGCGCTGCAGAGGGCTCCCTGGCCAAGGTCCCCAGTCAAGGACAGGGCCGGCCCAGACACTTGGGGCACTGGTGCTGAGACTCAGGGCACATGCCCTGTGTGCCAGGCACCAGCGACACCCCTGGTGCGAACTTTGGCAAACTTCACATCTCAAACCAAATTTCATGTCTGGCTTCTCTCAGAATCATTCTAAACCCCGAACTGAAAAATGCTAGAAATGGCGGGGGGGGGGGGGGGGGCCCGGGACGGGACAGGTGAGCGGATGCAGAATCAGGGCCCGAATTTGTGTCTTGAGTGCATTTCTATTGACAATTATTAACCCTTATAAATGTTTTCAGGACTTTTAAAGGAAGCTGCTACAGAAACGCAAACTTAGAATCTATTACATCTTTGATTTGCTGAAGTAATGTCATCTGATGCAGCAAAATGTAATCGTGGGATTTATTTTTCTCTCCTGCACTTTAAGTTTTTTCCACTGTAAGTTTTCTCCACCTTTTGGCATCTGACAAAGTGGGATTTCAGCCACGAAAACTCATGAGAAAAATAAACGCGTTAGTCTTAAAAAGTGCCACAGGACTCCTTGTTTGTTCTGCTGACCTAGAAAAACACAGCTAGCCCTTTGGAATTTTATGGCATTACCACCCTATTTCGAATTGTGTTTATTTGACTTGGCAAGTTGTATTCAATCTACATTAGCAGAAAGCTGACTTTTAAACAGTTCTGACACATGGATAGGACTCGAGTGGCTATAGGGCCTTTGCTTGCACAAAGACATGCTGGAATTTTTCTGGGCAGACTCTAAGATTTAACATTCATGGGTCTGGGTTTAGAGTGCATCTATCTAAAGTTGAAATCAATAGCAATCAGGTGCTTGAATATCTTTTGAGGATCTGGACTTTAGTGTCTCTATGCCTCAGTTTCCCACCTTTAAAATGGGGATAATAGTACTTTCCTATCTCACAGGAATGAGGTGAGGATTAAATATGTTAAAAATGTTGAGGTTCTCAGATACCACGGTGACAGGGGCAACAACAAAATCAATAGATTAGGCAGACAGATGATTTTACATACCTTTGCAGTTCTTTCAGTGTAGGAGTCCATCACTATGAACCATATAATATTCAACCTTAATTCATGATGGACATTTAATTTTACATTAAGCATCTCTGCTTTAAAGGGACAGTAAAAAGTTAACTCCCAATACTGCCCTCAGATGTGTAGGGAAGCAGAACCCTGCACTTAACACAACGGTTTAATTTTTTTAAAAGTACTGCAAAAACAACGATACCTAGCTGTAAGCTCCCAATCTTCAAAGCATCTCACAGAGTGGGATTTTCTCCCACGAAAACTCATGCGAGAAATAAACTTGTTAGTCCTTAAAAGTGCCACAGGACTCCTTGTTTGTATGCAAAGCAAAGGTCTCCTGAATATGTGGTCATTTGTCTGAACTAAAAAGGGAAACCTTGTGTTGGGAATTTCCAAAGGGTTTAGTATTAGTCTAGTCCAGCAAAAAAAAACCCCAAGGAGTCGTGTGGCACTTTAAAGACTAACAAATTTATTTTTCACATGAGCTTTCCTGGAAGAAAATCCCACTTCATCAGATGCTTCAAAGATGGGTGAACTCACAGAACAAAAAAAAAAAAAAAAACAGTTGCTGAGCACTTCCATCTTCTAATCACTCGATAAATGATTTGTTAATGACCATCATCAGAGATGTGACTGGGACATCAAAACTTCAAAGAGAAACAGCTGAACTTGAATTAACATGCAAGCTAAATTCGGTGAAAGCAGGATTGAATCGAGACTATGGGTTCTTTTCCCATTACAAAAGGTAATTTGACTTCAGGCTTCCCAGGGTTTGAACCTAACAACTGCTCTGATTTGCTGTTACTGTATGACCTGATCCTATGTTTTACACCCCCTTGCATTTATTTCCATTCCATTCTGTAAGTTCAGCCATCTTCAAAGCATCTGACAAAGTGTGATTTTCTCCCATGAAAGCTCATGCGAAAAATAAATCTGTTAGTTTTAAAGTGCCACACAACTCCTTGGGTTTTTTTTTTCTTGTGTTGGGAACCAAAGCCCAACAACCTTGTGCTAGTGCATAAGCACCACAGAATAGCGCTGAGAGGAAATAAAAGTGACCCAAGCTGAGAGCAAAGGAAAAGTCAGAATTGCTTGAGTTTTAATCAGTTAGGTCCTTATTCTGCAAGACTTAACCCTCTGCTTGCTTATACTTTGCCTTACTGCACTCAGTGGGATTATTCACCATGTGCAGAGTACACAAATGAATGTGTCTTTATATAATCAAGGCATTAGATTGTTAGCAAACTATTTAGACATTTTTTGAAAAACAGTAAGGACCAAGATTTGATCCTGCTTGCTGGAGCACTGCACATAGTTATGCACAAGGTGAGGTGATTTGCATTCAGACAGAGCAGTTTTACAATCCCAACCATAATTCCAAAAACGTTCCAACAGCAGGGTTGGACTGAGGAGTGCAGTGAACTGGCACATCCCCGGCCCAGCCTGACCCCACGCCTTGTTGGGCTGGCTCCTTGCAGTTTGGGGATAGCAGCCGTCGGTGCTGGACTCTGATACAAATGGGAGCAGTGGACAGCTTGGACTACTATTTCCCTCATTTTAATGGGCACTTTGCTCTGGAGGGCCTCCGCCATGGGTTACTTGTTGCTGCCCAAAGCAGTAATTCCAGCTGATGGCCTTGAGGACAAAAAGGACAGACTCTGTAAAAAAGACTGAATGAGCATAAGTCTGACATCAAAAATACAAACATTTAACAGCAAAAGGAGAACACTTCAATCTCCTTGCTCCACTGAAGATTTGTTAACAGCTGTGCTCAAACGAACGAATAACAAATCAAAACTTCAAAGAGAAACTACAGAATATGGAATTCATATGCAAATTTGACAGTGTTTCTTCAGAGGTAAATAAGGACTATGGATTCTTTTCTCATTGCAACAGGTGATTTGACCCCCACCTTCGTCTATAGGCTGTTCCCCAGTGTGTGAATCTAAATTACTGCATTCATTTGCTGTAACAGTCTGACCTGATCCTATGACTTACACCTCCCTGCATTTATTTTCCTCCCATTCTGTAAGTTCCCCATCTTGAAAGCATCTGATGAAGTGAGATTCTCTCCCATGAAAACTCATGTGATAAATAAATTTGTTAGTTTTTAAAAATGCCACAGGACCCCTTGTTTGTTTTGATGATGAGGGTGAGTCTTTAAAATAAAGGGAAGAAAGCTCCTGAATCACATGACAGACACCTGATGAGAAAAAATCTGGATGAAAGCTAAGCTGAACTGGAGGAAATCTTACACTAAAGTAGATTTAAATATATAATTACACGGAACAGTAACTTCATCTTCACGCTTCTACTGAAGACAAGCCAAATTCTCTTAAGCAGGGCAATGATCTAAGTGCCATTCATTTTCCAAATTACAGGACACTAAGCTTGCCTTCTTAATGAGCAAGCCTTTGATCTCAAGGAAAAAGGAGCATTAGAAATACCGCATATAAGATTACATTGTATTTAACTTCAGATGAGAGCAAGTCCTAGTGAAGGCAGAGCACAAATGCACCCTGATATATACAGTCAGCCCCTCTCCAGAGCCATGCCTCTCAGGTCTTTCAAGGGAAAACCTGCTGAGAGACAAATGGAAAAATGAACCTTTGAGAGAAATACAAAGGAGCAGAAACTGCCCTCAGTTACAGCAGCACAACTGAGGGTTTTAGAAGACATCACAGACACCCAGAGAAGAAGCAGCTGAGAGACCTACCTGTGATAAAGGAATAAGCTGCTAGGATGTTGCTGAGCAAGGCCATCTCCGTGCTAACGCCCACAGGCTCCATGCTACTGTTATCCGCTGGCCGCTGCGTCTCATCCAAAGGAAACAGCAAGGGGGTGCTGTCTAGTGGGTAAAAGGTAGCCGACCTCCCTTTCTTCTTCTCTGTTTTGAATGAGGGAAAAACACTTCAGTTCCAAAGCTGTCTTGCCCTAAAGTAACCGAACCTGCCTCTGCACTCAGAATCAGGAACTAGTCTCTGAAAACGCCACCCAAACGTGCCCCAGTTTGGCAGCTGGACTTTCTCAGTTAGCTTCGGCTGAGAGCGCACAGTGCATCGAAGGCAGCTTCCGTGCTGGCTACCAGACAGCATCGCCTCTCCCCTCTATCCTTCTCTTCCATGACCCCCTCCACTTAGACACACACAGATGCTTTACAGCAAATACATAATCAGGTTGCTTTTCTCTTTTGAAAATCAAAGAGCCTTTTCAAAGCTGGGTCCCACTAAACATGCAGTAAGTCCACACATGGGCTGGGAAGACACAGAGTAGGTCAGCAACACTACACTCCCATCGCACTGTAATTCTACAGTGATCTGCTTCTGGCAAGCAGCACTGCTTTCCCTCCAGCCTTTTTAAGGGAAGGGCGGCTCTTTGCCTGCGTTTATGACTTCCTTCAGAAGCCTGCTCTCATTGTTTTCTGCAGAGACATAATTTCCCCTTCAGAAAGGTAAGGGAACATGGGTTAATGATTTGATTTTATTTGCTGAAGACTGGAGCTGAGAAAGCGGCTCAGGCCAGGAGGCTGAAAGAGACCCTTTCAGACCTTATCAGATCTCTCCTAAGAACAGGCTGTACCTTGATCAGTCTGCAGACACCACAATCACAATGGCGAAATATTAATTGTTTGAAACACATTAAGATGTTAGACCACAGGGACAGCTCCATCACCCACCTAAGAGTATGGAAAAGCCTATGGCTGTTAAACGTGTTAAGACTCCTTTCCCCGCATCTCTGGTACAGGCTAAAAACAAGCAGTGAAAAATAGCTGGCAATTGCATCTGGCTTTCACTTATCTGCCAGTATTAAGTTCAGGAAACTGACAATTCTGATGCATGAAATATCATTAATGCTGTGGGAGCAAAGTCACTTTCAGCTCCAGCCTGCAGCGCATAAACGTCTGCATTTGTTCGCTCCCTCTCTGTGTTTGCATTTACACAGCTTGCACCCAAGGTGAATGGTTGCATTGTTCACTTTACCCTGTACATGCCTGGAAGCTGTGCAGCCCCTGAGCTCACTGACAAAGATTTAGGGGCAAGAGGGAAACAAGTTAATTTAAAATGTCTGGTCTAAGATGGTGATGAGGGTCTGTGCTGTGTTGCTTTGTGGCTTCATAGATTCATACAGTCTCAGGCTAGAAGGAACCAATGTGATCATCTGATCTGACCTCCTGTGTAGTACAGGTCACAGAACTTCTCTAAAATAACTCCTACAGCAGATCTTTTAGGAAAACATCCACTCCTGATTTAAAACTTGACAATGATGGAGAATCCCCACAACTCCTGGGAAATTGTTCCCAATGACTAACTACATTCACCATTAGAAATTTACACCTTACCTCCGGTCTGAATTTGTCTAACTTCAACTTTCAACCATTTAACCACATTAGACCTTTCTCAGCTAGACTGAAGAGCCCATTATTAAATATCTGTGCACCATGTATGTACTTAGAAAGTGCAATCAAGTCATTTCTTAATTAGCCTTTCTTTGTCAGACTAAATGGATTGACCAACTTGAATCTATCCCTAGGGAGCAGGTTTTCTAATCCTTTAATCATTATTACTTACTCTTCTCTGAACCCTCTCCCATTTATCAATATCCTTCTTAAATTGTATTCCAGCAACAGTCACACCCAAATAGTGCCAAATACAGCGGTAAAATAACCTCTCTGCTTAGAGCTGAATGCTGTGGTTATGTCCAGTTGTTACAGTGGGGCAGTGGTTCTCAACCTTTTGCGGGTCATGACACACTTGGTGGCATATCATGACTTTACAGGATACCCCCCCAAGGCCAAATCCAGCCATCCCCCAGGCTCTCCGCAACACACTTACCTTCAGTGTGGTGACACAGTAAAATGTCCTGACACGGTGGTTGAGAACCACAGCAGTAGAGGACTGGCCACTGGGAAATTTGCGTTCTGTTTCCAACACAGCCATTGAATGACTGGGTAATCTTGGCAAGGCTTTTAAGCTAAACTTTTCAAACTGGGATACCTGAAGATAGGCATCAAAGGGGAAATTTTCAAAAGCACCGCAGATTCAGGCTCACTAGTCCCACTGAAAGTCAACTTGAGAGATTAAAAAACTAATGCACAGAGGCATAAATGCTGACATTTGCAATAGGAAAGTCAATGAAACTAAGGGTACTTCTGAATATTTCCCCCTAAGTCCATATTTTGGCACCTTCATAAATGGCTTCATTTTCCCCACTCAACTCCTACTATGAAGCCAATGGAAGATATGAGTGTGCAGCACCTCTATAAACCAGAACATTTACCTATTTCTCTAACACTGAGCAGGCACATTTGGGTATAGAGTTATACTAAAAAAATAGCAAGCCCTGGAGTGGTGTTATCACATATTCCGGCAGGCAGGGCCAGGAGCAGGGGCCAGGGGTGTTGCTGAGCGGTTCATGCCCTGCCCCAAACCCCTCCCCTTCCACATCCTGCCCCCAGCCAGCCACGCCACTGCTGGTGAGTGCAGGGCAGCCCGGCTCACATTGGGGGGGGTGACTGGGGACAGGGTAGGGTGATGGCATGGGGGGGCAGGAGCTGGGGTCCAGATGGGGCTGGCCCACTGGCACCGGAGGGGAGCCCACCGGCATGGGAGCATTCCAGGGCCCCCCAAATTATACTTTAACCCCTGACAATACCAGCAGAGGTAAGTTTCATGCAGGAATTTAAAAGACAACAAGGACTCACAGAGACAAGCAATGAATGATGGTTTGACGGCTTACTGTGCTGTGTTCTATGATGTGTCAGGCCTTCTTTTAAAACACAGCAGCAACAAACAACACAACAACACAAGCAAAAAACACAGCAGCCTGTCCTGACCTAGAGCAAAGAGTCTCAGACTGTGATCAGGGCACCACTGTCACGTGTAAGGCCAAACACATTTAGCTGCCACTGTTACCGAGTGTCAGTGTTATGTGTGGGTTCTGTTTTCCCCATGCTCAACCCACAGAGCACTTGACTCTGGTACTGCTCCCCCAGTTAGGGAGCTCTCCTCAAGCTGTAGAGGCTCCCACTCTAGTTCTCAAGGATCAATCTCCAAAGATGACCAAGATGAGGGTCAATATGTGGATGGACGCTGTGCTTACAAACAAGCATGCCACTAAAGAGTTAGAGTACTATGAGTTATAGTGGCGACAGGGTTTTAATCCTGGTTTATAGTCATCTCTGTCCACATTTATAATCTGCAGCAATTGTGTGTAAATGGAGCAGAAGAGAGAATCGATTAATCCTGTGTATATTATCCATTAATTTGCAAAACGGAAGCATCCCACTTCTTTGCACCCAGGGCGTCCCAAAAGCTCAGAAGCCATGACTGTATCAGCGTATTGGTGGAAGGCTAATGGGGAGGTCTGCCACATTTTAGACTTTGGCCATGTCAGTAGTGACAGCAGAAACTTCGCTACCATCAATTTGATCTTCCAGGTTTACCTGAACATTCAGTGAAGACCCACTCAGTTGATCTGGAGTCCAAATCAGTGACTCTACCTCCATAAGGAAAATAGCACTGAGTTGTAGGGATGGCATTTCCATTCGACTCAGTTCAGTGGACCCATGGAAGTAAATGGGCATTAAAGAGTCAAAGGGAAATACAAATGTTATTTTACGTAGCTTGCAGATCCCCCTTGACTGCTGTCAAAAACAGTGCCAAGTGCTGACCGGGCCCTTGTACATTTGGGCATAATAACTGCATCACCAAACTGTGGTGTTTCCCTGCAGCCACATGGCATCATCAGTCCACAATGCGAACAACTTCATGTCATAATGTCAAGGCAATCATTCAGAACTGTGTAATGTCAAAACTGGGGCTGTTCCATGAAAACAAGATGACATGTTAATTAAGCCTCTTGATAGGACCGGTGAGTGCAGACCCACAGTTCTGACTCAGGACATATCTGATATTGCAATACCATTCATATGTCAGGCGCTATTACAAGTTTACTATGGCTCCTCTCCAACTCTGGTGAACTCAGCAAGCCCCTGCTCTCTTTCTTGTTTTTCCTTCCTTCTACAGAACTTCCCACATCACAGACTCCCCAGTGTTTTCGGAAAGTCTCTCTGTATCTCAGCAGGACAAACATTTCAAATCATAACCCCAATCCTGGAGTCTCCCCAAAGGATGTGCCATGCATGTGATCAGCAAGGCAAGGTTCCAGAAAGAGATAGCGATAGAGACCTCAGCTTTGGCCGCTCTGTGCAAACACTGCACAACAGGAGGAAAAGTCAAAAAGTTAACTTCTTTCTGTGGAGCTATAAGAGGTCTGCTATGGAGGGGATACAGCTTTTTCCTTCTCTGATGTATGTGAAGGACAGTGGAGTCTTAGTAGAGTCAAACAAGTCCCTAAATGAATGGCGGTCTGAGCATTCTCCTTTTGAGCAACAAGCAACATAAACCCACAGAACTGGTTTTCTAATCTTTAGGATCATACAATCAGGTGGTATGGGGAGAAAAAACTATTGGGATTATGCAGGAGGAAAGGAAGTCTATTCTACTGCAACTAAAGTGTATCATGGAAGGTGCAATCCATTGCTGTACGCTGTTCTCACACAGGTCTATCGACTTTCCATTCACTTCAGCATCTAGCTAAAAGTCACGCACTTTCCCCTATGCCTGCCTTAAAGACTTGTCTTTCCTTTGCCTTGGCCATCACTGGCCTTCTCTATATCCTCATTGAGGGTGCATCTACGCTAACGAGTTATTTCGAATTAAGGAGCCCTAATTCAAAATAACCTGCTCCCCGGCCATGGAGGCATTTCATTAAATTGAATTAAGCGTTTCCCTAATCTGAAATAAAGAAATACTAATTCAACTTAATAAAACCTCCTTTAACCTCAAATTAATTCTTAATTCAAAATTATTAATTTAAAGTAACCCTATTTTAGCTGGGGAGTAGCATTACTTTGAATTAAACGGGCTTCCTGACTGGGGACAAGGGAGCGCCGTGTGGCTCCCTGGCAGCAAGCCGCGCATGGCTCTCTTTTGCTAGGGAGCCACCCACAGCTCCTGTGGCTCCTTCTCCCCAGACCTGTGGCTCCCAGCAAGAAGGGAAGAGAGCCACCAGCTCCCCGGACAGGGGACCCCCGGAGCTTGCCCTGTCCCAGGAACACCAGTGAAGACAGCCACCACTGCTCCTGCAACAGGGGAGTTCCCAGCTGACTGGGCACCTTCCCCACCGGCCGGCAGGATCACCCACAGGGCATTTCCTCCACCGGCCAGCAGGAATCCCCCGTGGGGTGCTTTCCCCACTGGCCAGCAGGATCCCTCACAGGGCACTTCCTCCACCTCCGGGAGACTTTAAGTCGAATTAGTTAGTTCAAATTAATTAATTCAAACCAACTGTTGTAGTGTAGACATAGCCTGAAATTGTAAAAGTCTTCTCCTTTTCAGTTCCCTGTCTTTGAGACAGCTATCTCTGGCACCCCATTTCAAAGCTGTTCTCCCTCCCCCATTCCGCCAACATTTTTCTGCCCTTTGTTTATGTCTGCCATTGTATCATTTAAGTGTGTAAAACATTTTGGGATACGTTTTCTAGGAAAGATGCTATACACAAAAAAAGCATGACCCAAATCTCATTGAAGTCAATGCGTGAGCTTTGCCACTGATTTCATCGGAAGGAGGCTCATGCCCTAAAACTGCACTGAAATCATTGTACCGTGCTGATCGACCCTTATTGTATTTCACTGCTGGAATGGTACAGAGAATTTATAAGCCACAAAACCAGGAGCTACTTGTGCAATGACTAAACTGTACTTTTCCCACTGCTACTAAACGGGTGGGGCTTATGAACAGCACAGAAGCATGAGTAAGGATTCTGCTATTTAGTGTCCATTAACGGAGCCTCATAACTGTTTTCATGTTATAAGGTCTCTGTACATATTGTTACAGCCATAGCTACCTGGCAGAACGCGCTCTATAACGGAAGGCGGGACATCAGAAAAGAACACGCCGTCCCTTATAACGTTAGGATCTTGTACTCTCGGCTGCTGTGGAAAATGTGGTTGCTGAATTCCTTGGTAGTTGGTTGGTTTTGGCTGGGTTTCATGCAGAAGCTTCTTGGGAACTGAAAGAAAAGCACAAGAACAAACACAATCATTAAGATGAGTTATTTTAGTCAGTAATAAACTGCTTTATTGTATTATACCACAGGCTCAGCTCACATTTAATTATACTGTAAGCAGACCAAAGACATGCTCATTTACCACCATCAGTAGCGTGCTATAAATGCCTAGACAGAGATTCAATATCAGAACCTGCAGCACTGTGAATTCATTAAAACATCGTTTCATTTCTAATGAATATCGTTAAATATTTAGATTGGTCTAAATATTTAGATGAGGTGGGGAAAACAAGGATTTAGGAGATGACGCAAGTCTCTTCAAACCACTGATTTAACATCCCAAAATGAAAAGCAATAAATGGATTTATTTTAACGGTGTACTTTCTGCAGGGCTTTGGCACTGTACATTGCAAAGTACTTCACTAACAGTAAACTCTTGTGAGATAGGTAAACACTCTTCCATCTTCAGATCTTTTGGCCTTAGCATATTATCTTTTCTCTCAAATGCTATTGAGAAGAAATGAAAGCAAATAATGAGTCAATCCTTTGCACTTTTACAAACCAGAGTCACAGTGCATAACACTACATTTCCTGCTTTGGATCCAGAAAGCAAGCCCTAGTAAGAGCAGGGAATTTTTCTCTCCTACAGTTAGAAAGCCAGATCCTCAGCTGTAAAGCAGCAGAGCCAGTGGAGTTACCCAGATTTACAGGAGCTGAGGATCTGGCTCCACAGTAAATTAGCATTTGTCACACCGAGTCAGAACATCAGTTCATTTCATCTAGCTCAGTGGTTCTCAACCTTTTGCAGGTCACAGCACACTCAGTGGCACATTGCGACCCTATAGGACACACCAGCCCATCCCAGGCCGAATCCAGCCATCTCCCTGGCTCTCTCTGACACCTTCAAATCCTTCAAATCAAATCAAATCAACTGTGTGGCAACACAATAATATGTCCAGACACAGTGGCTGGGAACTGCTGGTCTAGTTTATTGTGGCCAGTAATGGCCATTACCAGATATAACTACAGGGCCCATGTGTCTTCCATATATCTTAGTGTTAAGACACCAACAAAACAAGAAAGGACAAAAGTCTCCGTGAGAGAGTATAACATGTATGTTCCTTCCATGACAGTGTAGGCTAAAATCAACAAAATGGCCATTTCATTTCTGCAGACAGCAGAGTCCTTTAGCGATTTAAAGGGGCAGGATACCAAAAATCAGGACATAATTTCAGCATATAGCTAAAAACAGCCCAGAGATGTGTGGAAGAGGACCTGGCCAAGCGAGCAACTCTGCACATGACGGGAAAGTCCTTTCTGACCTCTGTAAGTAACCAGCAGACACCTTGAAGCATGAGATCTGATTACCCTCATCATTTTAGGCTGCATGGCTAAGAAGGCCAAAGATCAAGAAGTGATCTGGTCACCTTATTTTACACTGTATTGAATGCTCTGTCTTTGCTGAGGCTGAGAATTGCAACGGTATTAACTGGCCACTCTTTCATGTTTGGCTCCAGAGGCAACAGCATTTACATGTCTAGCATTATTAGTAGACTCTCATCAAGTCATGAAACAAACATTTCAAAAGACCTGATGCCCTAACTTGTGAATATCAATGATCTGGCACAGCAGTTTCTGGAGAGATCTTTGGAGTGGCAAGATTTCTCTTTGGCGTAGGCAGTGGGGGGAATATGTTCACTGAAGTGGGGCTGAACAGAAGACAGGGCAACGCCAAAGACTTGAACAGGCAGAACCTCCAGGAAACATCTAAGATGAATTTTAAAAACTGTCTTGCAGCTAATAGTGCCAAAAAAACCAAGAATTTGGGGTGCCATAAATGGGACTGATTCTCAGAGGAGAGGTGCTCAGCACCCCCTGAATATCACATCCTTGAACAAATCTACATTGGGCATCCAAAAATAGAGGCGTCTCAGATCACTTTTTGCTTTTGAAAACTTTGGTCCATTTTCATGGAGTTCCTTCCCTCACAAAGAGTCCTAGCCTGCATCGTGGATCATTAGAGAGCATAAGGAAATTTAGATTTTTTTTTTTTTAAGTGAAGGAGAAGAGGGTAAAATTTCACAGTTTTCACAAGATTTATTTTTTGGTTTTGGACCAGCTCTTCATATCCTACAATAAAGAATCTCTTTTCCCGGACCAGTGAAATTCAGCCTTCCCTGGAATGGGACCTAGAATGTGGGAGTCAGTTTCCGGCTTGGAAAGGCAATCTCTAATTCCATTAAAGCAACTGAAGAAAAGGAGGGAAAACACTGACCCCCCCAAACCTTTTCTTGAGAACAAGCAGGAACATTAAAGCCAGCATTTCCCCCAAATAATGCCCTGGCATCTATGCCACCACAGCGACATTATGGCCTGCAGGAAAAATTCATGAAACCCTATCTGAAAAAATAAGAGCGCTGAGCCTTATCCTGAGAGGAAGAAGAAGCTTACTAAAGCTCTCAGTAAAATTGATCGATACCCTCCCGGAAGCAGTAGGGAAAGACCAATCATTTCAAAATGGCTGCCTACCTGGGTAGATGGCCCCTATTACCACAGTCTCCTGAGTGCCTCACGCTTGTAAATACATTTATCCTCCTGACACTCCTCTGAGGTAGGGAAGTGCTAGAATCCCCATGATGTTACAGATGGACAGCAAAGGCCTAAATCCTCCCACGTATTCAGGCTCCCAACTTCTATTGACTTCAGTATAAGAGTTCCAAAGTGGGCAGCTGTGTTAGTTTAGTTCAGCAAAACAAGCAAGGAGCCCTGTGGCATTTTTAAAGACTAACAAATTTATTTATTGCATGAGCTTTTGTAGGAGGAATTCTCACTTTGTCAGATGCTTTGATTCTTTGTAATAAACAGATGTGTTAGTCTTTGAAAGTGCCACAGGACTCCTTGTTTGTTCCGTAGGAAAGTGAGATGAAATAACTTACCCAACATCTTAAAGGAATCCTGTAGCAGGCACATGCCTCCATGGTCCATGTCGACACCCTACGCACCAATCTTTCTTACACAAAGTTCCTAAAACTCTTCAGAATGCGTGGAATGGAAGCATCTTGCATTGACCAAGTGGCCTACGTGATCTAATGCTGTAGCAGCGCAGACACTTTACCTCATGCCCCTCTGGAGCACGTTGATACCCCACTCACCAGACAATCTTTCCTCTCCAGAATTGCTAAAGCTCTTCAGAATGCATGGAATGGAAGCATCCTGCATTGACCACGTTAGAATAAGTGACCTAATGCTGGAGGTCTTTTCTTTCTCTAGTTTCCAGCCTGCAGTGATAACATGCAGGATGGATATTCTGAGTTAAAAAGAAAGTCAAAAAGCAAAAGTTCCTCTAAAGCTCAACTTCCATGCAATTTCCAGTTAGCTTCTGTGTCCCAGACAGCTAGCAAAGACAGATTAAAACATCTGGTTCCTTTGAAATACAACCCTCCTGTTATCACAAAAGAAAGAGGAACTAGTTTAACGTAATGCACGGCATCCCACTCTAGCCAACTGTCAAGAAAAATTATTTACATTACACTTCTCATTAAAAAAATGTAACTTGGATGTCATACTTCTCTCAGAATTAAGCACAGGTAACCTGACAGGGCATGGCACACATTTAGTCTGTACAGTTCTGTCAACCAATAGCTCAAGACATCCAACCAAAACACAAGCAAAACAAGAGGCATGTCCACAGACGATTGGGAGAGGAAACCTTCTATGGATAGTCTTCAGCTGAATGCTAACACATTACTGAGTTCTACAAAAAACAGAGTAACTCCAGGAGGACTCTGTAGATGATGGAACTGGTAAAAGGATATGGAAAATTTCACCTCCTCATCTATTTAGTCTCTTACATGGAGCACATGACCATGCATATCGGTGCACCTTCCAAAATTATGAGATGTATACATAAAAATTTCAGCTAATTCAAACCCCACAGCCCACGGCCCATGAATCACCTGATCTGAGCCAGCTGCATTAGGGCCACAGGTCTTTTATTCCAATGTAGACATACCCAGAGAGAAGCCACTTTAAAAGCATAGTGTGCAACACACAACATGCACCCAACCAGAGTCACGCTCCTGAACTGACCATATCGAGTTGGCACCATTGTCTCTTTTCTATCGTTGGGTGCTCTGGAATCTCTCTCATGCCTAGGGTTACCACATGTCAGGCAAAAGGAGGACACGTCCTTCTTTTTACTTTCACGTCGTCTGTCTGGCAGGCATTTTAAAAATACATGATTTTGTCTGGCTTTTTATTTATAGGCATTAAAGTATGCTGGAACACCCCAGAACACCCTATTTTTAGGGGGAAGCTTTCCACAACCCCTTAAAAACAGAAAAAATATTACATTAATACTACATTTTCTTTGTGCGTCCTCCAATGTCCTCCCTTTCTTACTTCCCTGTCCTCCTTTCCATGCTTTGGTGTCTGGTAACCTACTCATGCCACAAAAGAACAAGGACCGACAGCAGGAAGAAAAAGTTCCTCTCCCCATAGGCAGCATTCAGAATCACAGAACAAAGAGATGGAAAAACCCATACATCAACCCACCTCCCTGTAAATCAACACCCCATATAGCACATTTTCGCAGGTCTAGTTTTAAACACTCTACTGCTGCAGATTTGACCACATCCTTTGGGATAGACAGTCTTACGTACTAATACATCTCCCTCTCAGGAAGCTTATCTTCACATTCAACTAAAATTTTCAGGGGGTGTTAGGTACTAGCCTACAGCCATAGTATCTAAGCGCTTAACAACCTGTAGTACATCTACCATCCTGACACACCACGGAGAGAGAGAAGTACCACAATCCCTATATTTACCGATGAGGAACTGAGGCATACAGAGACTAGGTTATTTGCCCAAGGTCACACAAGAAGTCTGTGATATAGCACGACACTGCATCTATGCCTCTTGAGTCCTGATCTTTTTGTTCGTTAATTTAATCCTTACTGTTAACTCTGCCCCTCTGTGTTACCCTAAGAATGCCACTCCCAAATTCCCAGAACACCACCACCCTTTACTCAACTACTTAATGAATTCCCTTTGCACACTACTGTATATATATGTATGAATGGAGAAGAAACCATTGAAAGTTTATACCTAAAACAGAACGACTGCATTTGTCAGTTTCCAGATCTCTACAGTATGCTCGTTTGTGCATTTCAGCCCATAATCTTTGCTCCGAAAGTTCAATAGAATAGAACTAAAATAGATCCTGCAGAACACTGAACAAATCCTGCAGCGAATGTTTAAAGTAAAGTGCAAACTGAACAAACTGGGACTTCACAGAGGATAACTACATCCAGACTCTTTATCTGAGCAGGCTGGGGCCAGCAACTGTTGAAACTCAACATGTTCTTTAGATTAAGGAGGAAGAAAAACTTACTAGGGATCAATGCCCCACAGAATTTACTTCATTTTTAAAGAGGGGGTAGATTCCTGAGACAGGATGAGGTTAGAACCATGAAAAACACGGCAGAATCCACTTCTATGCAAAAGAGGACCATTTCTAAAAGAGAACAGTTCAAAGAAATTATTCTTTTGCCTATGTCTTGCACACAAGTGAGCTGTGTGGACTCTCAAGACTACTAGATTGAAAGCATTTTACATGCTGAAAAATAAAATCCAGTCACTAGCTGATGCACTGAATCTGTTAAAAGAATGAATTTCGTGACATGCATGCCACTTTTTGCACAAAAAAATGGATTAGGTGATATGCATGCCACCTATTGCACAATAAAATCACAATGCAGGTATGAAAAATAAAATAGTTATGTTAGAATACAATGACCCAATAATGCATTTAGGTGTCTGGTGCATTTATTATTATCCATAATAGTATCAACAGTTTACATTTATAATTTATATAGCTTTTCATATACCTATGTTCTTTACACATTTAGGACCAAATTCTGCTCATGCAAGCAGCTTCACTTAAGTAAATGGACCCCTTGTATTACTTAGCAAATAGCATCACATCTTTACAAATGTCTAAATTATTTCAAAGTACCAAATAGGCAGCCATGTTAGTCTAGTTCAGTAAAACAAACAAGGAGTCCTGTAGCACTTAAAGACTAACAAATTTATTTATTGCATGAGCTTTCATGGGAGCAAATCACACTTCATCAGTTGCTTTGAAGAAGGGGGAACTTACAGAATGGGAGGAGATAAATGCAGGGAAGTGTAAGTCATGGGAACAGGTCACACTGTAACAGCAAATCAAAGCCATTGTTAAGATTCAAACATCAGGGAACAGCATACAGAGGAAGATGGAAGATGAGGTCAAATCGCATGTTGTAATGAGAGAAAAATTCAAAGTCCCTATTAAGTCCTGAAGCAATGCAATCAAATTTGCAAATAAATTTGATCTCCTGTTTGTCCAATATATAAGGCAGGGGGCATTTCTGGTACATGATGGCATAAATCACATAGGTAGATAAGCAAGTGAATGAGCCTTTGATGGAACAGCTGGTTTGATTAGATCCTGTGATGGTGTCTTTTGCACAGATATGTGGGCAAAGTAGGCAGCATAGTTTGTTGCAGGGGTATGTGTCTGTTTTAATGGTTCTCTTGTAAGGTCTGCAATTGCTGTTTAATATCTGCTTAAGGTTGGGGGACTGACTGCAATAAATAAATTTATTAGTCTTTAAGTGCCACAGGACTCCTTGTTTGTTTTACTAAATTATAAGTAGTAATTGCTCCAGCAGATCCACTACAAAAGAATGTAACAGACTTTAATGTAAAATGTCACTGCTGTAAATAGCACACAGCAACATCATCCAGCAGATTCCAGGAGAGGATATGAAGAATTCTGTATCAAGTTGAAGCTACAGGAAATTTTAGGTAGACAGAACCAAGTCCCAGAGCTGGAATTTGGCCATGAACCTGGAATTTAGAAAGCCCTACTCTTGTGAAAACAGAAACTGATTATTAATGACCACAGGGGTCGAGACCCCTACTTTTTCATCTCACTCATTTATCTTAAAAAGTAGCCTTTGGGGACCAACGTGCAATAGTGTGTAATCCTGAAACTGAATACAATGCCCTCCAAAAGGATTTACTTGACCTCACGCAAAAGTGGTTTTGGTATGGAACTGTTCCAAGCCCCTGACAAAAGGAAATGACTCACACAGACTATAGTAACTCTGTTTTCCTGAACCATCAAGTGGGACTTTCTGGGAAGCAATCTTTGTCATAGGGTAGGTCCCTCTCTCCAACCTACAGACACAGATACAGACCCATGACTCAGAGGAGCCCCTGCGGCACCACCCAGGAATTGCTGTTCACTCTCTGACACAGGTTTAAACAGAGGCAGATATTCAGCATCTCTGTTTAATTCAGTAAATTTTAGCTTTTGTTCTTTTACTAAAGGTGAAAGCTAATGCAGGGCAGCCTGAGCACAATCTTTTCCAAGAACTCTGCCATGACTGCCCCTGCAGTAACCAATGTTCCCTCTAAGGATTGGCGGCTTGTGTGCATAATTTTCAACCCCGGTGCAGAGCTCTTAATAATATTTTTGTGCAAACTCAGGTGACTGAAATTATTGCAAAACACAGAACAATGAAAAATGAATGTTATTTAAAATTGTTATTAAAATTGTTTTTAATAATTTGAATGTATTTTACGCTTATGTGACATTATGTCTCATCAGTTCTTCAGTACTGTTTGTCTGCCTTTGTCAGTTTTTCAAAATGAATAAGCACATAAAAAAGTTTAAAAAATAAAAAGGTTAACTAGTCTCTCATTTTTCATTTTCCACAGCAGCCTGTTTTACAATTGAAAAAAAATTGTCCTAAATTGTTTCTAGCCAGTTCAAATGTCCCCCTTTATTTGTTTTACCTAATTGGTCCCTGTTAGTAATTTTATTCATGGTATACTTTATTTTCCTTCATTTTATTAGTGTTCGCTATATATTTCTTCTCCCAATTTAGCCCTCGTGTAGGGAGCAACAGGCCAAAAATTGAAGAACCCATAACCCTGCTATCAAAAGTTTGCTGTGCTACCATCTCAGCTATGGAAGCACCTAATATAAATTCCTTTAGGAATAAAGGAAACTGTGTGTGTCATTTCCCCTTGATTTTTCTGTAAACTGTTCTTTGCTCCCCCTGTGTACATCTGTGCAGCAGACTCTTAATATCAGGATCATGGGCTCAAGCCCCATGTTGGGCTCTTTTTTCTTCTTTTAACATTCCACTTATTGAAAGTAAAAAGCTGGACAAAATCACCTATTTTTAGAATGCCTGGGGGACAGAGGACATGAAGGGTAAAAAAGAGCCCTTGGATAGCTCTGGAATAGCAATTCCCCACCCCAACCAACCCTCCCCCAGCTGATCTTCGGCTGTGCTTCAGGCCTGCCCCCCCCCCCCCCCAATTCTCAGCCGCTCTGCCAGCCTGGCACTGCCTGACCCTGGGTCTGCCCCACCACCACCGATCCTCTGCCACTGTGCCTGCCTGGCCCCACTCGACCCCGGGCCTGCCCCCCACAGCCGATCCCCCACCTCTCTGCTTGCCTGTCCCAGCCACACATGGCCAATCCTCAGCTGCGCTGCTGGTCTGGCCCACCCTGTATGCGGAAATGGAAAAACCCTGCACGGCAAGTTTTTTTTTTACATGCGCAGCCATGCGCCTTAGAGGGAACATAGGCAGTAACCTTTCTGTCTCACCTGAACCTTAGTCAAAACCCACTAATGTCCCATGGGAATCTTTTCATTCAGCTCAATGGGCTTTCAATCAAACCCTATATGTGTTTAAATTATCTGCTGGCTTAGCTGATAAACCAGGTTTTTTTTATACCCTAGTAGCAGCTTAGAATCAATGCCACTGTACAAGATCATCCACTATCTAGTTTCTTACACCACAGTCACCATCATGGCACCCGAGTCCTTTGGATTCTTCAAAGCATCCGATGAAGTGGAATTTTTTCCCACAAAAGCTCATGCAATAAATATATTTGTTAGTCTTTAAGTGCCACGGGACTCCTTGTTCATTTGTTTTACTGAACTAAATTAACACAGCTGCCCCTTTGGACCTTGGATTCTATTGCGTCTTGCACGTGGAGAGCTAAATTTTGACTGCTTAATCTTCATTGCTGGGGATGAGGTGAGAGGCACATAGAACATAGGATTTATAGGAGTAGCAGTTAAAAGACAAAATGGAGATTAGCTTGTTGGCTTTTATAGTGAACAAATTTTCTATGGAGTCATTCAAAGAATTAATGTGTAAGTCTATCATGTCATTTTCAGATTCACTTTGCTGACTGTTCCCACACTATGATTTTAAATAGTGCTTCATATCTTTGACTCTGATGTTTCTTCCATCTTTAAAAATTGGCATTTGAAGTTACAAACAGCTTTATCGGTTAGCAACAAAAGCCTTAGCTTCTGCTGTTGCTGGGATCTTTTCCTTTTAGTTTTTCTTTTTCATTGTCTTGATTTTCATAACAAGATAGTTTGTATCTGCTGCCAATGATTCATAAGTCTGTTTACTGTTGCTTTTGCTTTCAAGGGGCACAGTGGAAAAGTGTCTAGGACTCTGGGTTGCTATGCACATATTAGTTTTGGAAGGAGGGAACCTGGGATACAAAGAGACACTGCCCATCCCAGTGCTTACACATCCCAACTCTGCTAGACTGTCAGATGCTTCCAGATGTAACGTAGCTCATGAGGCAATACAGACACAGTCACAAATAGGGGGTCAGTTCCTAGGTGTGTTCCAAACACCATGCATTTTCCCCACAAAGGGCCCTCCATCAGCCAGGAACTGCCAAAGCTCACTGGTGCGCTACCCATACCCGATCTCCACCAGAAATGTGCATATCATGCCCCCTGGGATAGGAGGAGGTAACGGCAGATGCCTGTTACCACCTGCATTGCACTGCCTAGCAATTCCTGCATGGAAAGGGTCTGCAACCTGCAACTCCAGAGCCACAGGTAGGTCTTTGGCTGTCCCCTTGTGGCTCCAGGCTCCCCACTGCCACCAGAGGACCTTGCGTGCAGCCCACACCAAGCTCTGGACTCCCCCTGCCACTGGGGGTTCCTTGCAGGGGGTCCTCTCCTGCTTCCAGGCCTCATCCCCCACACACCACCAGGAGGCTACACCCATTGCAGCTCTCAAAACACATGGCTATTGAAGGAATTCTTTAAAATAGCTCTTCTTATCTTTCAGGTTGCTGATCCCTGTGCTAGGGAAACCACGGCTGAGGAATTCTGTAAATTTTCCATTCTTTTACATCACCAGGGTGGCACCGAGACCCCAGCATGGTATTCAGTACTGATCATATAATATCTACATCATCATTTCCACATGCTAGTATTTTCCAGTGTAAGGAACAGGAACCAGTGAAGTCATTTTTAGATGAGCAGTAGGATTCCAATGTCACACAAAACAATGCCCTAGAATATATCTACTGAGTTAAAGCAAATTGCCTCTATTTTCCACTGGCACATAGGAAAGCTCAGAATCAAGCTTATTGTATTCAGTTGTTGGTGCTTCAGTTCCAGAAACATGTAGATTAACTGGACAGAATTCAGAGACTAACAACAATTGTTCTTCAAAGCGTCTGACAGAGTGGGATTTTCTGCCCACAAAAACTCATGAGATAAATAAATCTGTTAGTCTTTAAAAGTGTCACAGGAATCCTCGTTTGTTTTACTGAACTAGACTGACATAGCTGCCCTTCTGGAACTTGTCAACAATTTTTAGGGATCCTAGGATGACCCGAGAATCTTGGGAAAAGGATGATGATCAACAGCGATGTGAAGGTTATAAAATGAGAGCTACAAAATATGACTGAATTTTTTGAAAATGCAGGACCATTCAGCTCTGCGATTTTGGCCCATCTCTAATATGCATATGACAAAATAAAAATAAGAAAAAGTAGATTTTGTCTCTCTCATTTGTAACATGCCATCCCTGTAGTTTCTTGTTGCAGTTTCAGGCTGCATATCAGGAAGATTCCTCAATAGCAACTGTGAAATTGCCTCTTGAGGCAGGTGATGGAAATATCTGCCATTTAAAACTCCATTGGACAAATGAGTGAATAATTCATTGTGTAGGGAACTCTCCTACACTGTTAAGGATGTGGACAGGGTGGCTTAGTGAATCCTTTTAATCTCTAACTTCCTTTATTCTGTCATTACTAGCAATTCAACATGGTAAGTAGCTCAAAATGTTGAGTCACATGACTGCAGTGCAGGGATAAGAGAAAGGATGATGGGAAAAAACAATGGAACAGAGTAGCCAAAACGATGGCTGAGGACTCTCCAGTAATATTATGGGTTTTGTTACTTTAAGCTGCTGGCTTTATTTCCCTTTTTCTGTCATCTCGATCAGGCTGCAGACTTTGAGACAGTTAGCTGCCCTATGGATGTCCTGAACCCACATTGTTCCCATATTGCATATGTGTGTAGATGTGCCAGAATGGAATGAAAATAAATGTAAGGGCAGGATTGAATCGAGACTATGGGTTCTTTTCCCATTACAAAGGGTAATTTGACTTCAGGCTTCCCAGGGTTTGAACCTAAACTGCTCTGATTTGCTGTTACTGTATGACCTGATCCTATGTTTTACACCCCCTTACATTTATTTTCATTCCATTCTGTAAGTTCACCCATCTTCAAAGAATCTGATGAAGTGGGATTTTCTCCCACGAAAGCTCATGCGAAAAATAAATCTGTTAGTTTTAAAGTGTCACATGACTTTTTTTTTTTTTGCTGGTCTAGACTAGCACGGCTATCCCTTTGGAAATCAGCAATATAATCAACCAGTTAACACTGATGAATGTGAAAGTGTACTATATATACACATTTTAAAAGCATCATGCAAAAAGCATATATTTCATGGTTCTGATGATGTATCCTCATCATAATAGCACCAGAAGGTCTCAGCCAAGCCCATTCTGCTGGGCATTGTACAAGTATCAGGTAGAAAAAGATCACACCTAAGCACAATGAAGAATGCTTTCTCAGAAATCACAGCAGGTGCTAGGAGCTCAGTTTACAAAGCTGGGCACCTATTAATATGTCCCTTTCCACATGCGGGTGATAAAAACAACATAGAGTGACCACCCCAGCAAGCCTTGCATCGTTCACCAGTGGGAGAGGGGGGGTTCACGATCTGTTCAGTGGGAGTAGCTTTAGAAGATCACATCTTTAGTCACCTGAAATGCATGGTTGTGTGCATAGAGTGGCAACTTGAGTAACCTAAGTGGCATCCAAAGTTCAAACTAGCAACGAACCATCTCAGCAGGACAGGATGGAAAGAGAAGAGGCAGAACTCTATGGCACTCTGTAACAGAGCTGATGAAGGTCAGATGTGAAAGGAATGTCAAAGAAGTAGATTCAAAACAGGAAAGTACCAGCAAAGACCACATCCACAATTACATTAGGTAGTCTAAATATTTGTACTAAGGTATATAAAAAAAACTCATGTTTCAGGACCTCTGCCAAGCACCAAATGACAGGATTTAAGAAGCTAGATGACCCCTGTGTCTATAAGAGTAGGTTATTCCATAATGGCCCACTCTAGGGTTACTTGCTTCTTCCTCTGAATTATCTAATACTGGCTATCATCAGAGACATGGCACTGCACTAGACTGACCACTGGTCTGAATCCCATGACCCTATGAGATACCCATTTCTTGCTTGGAACACCCAAGAAGGACAATATAATCAGTGGCCCTGTAATCTGAACAAAGAACAAACCAAAAACCACATGCAGATGTCTCTGTGATTAGAGACACAGGACATATTTCCACTTCAAGCTGGAGGCAGAATTTCCAGCTTGAGGAGTGAGGAGAGCACCTACTCCCTGGCCAAGAGGGGATTAAGGAGGGCTGGGAAAGGAGCAGCCGATGAGTACGAGTGACAGGGCAGCCAACCAGGACCCCAGAAGAAAAGGAAAAATAGCAAGCAGAGCAGGAGCTCAGAGAGGGAAGGCTGGTTGCTCAGTAGGCTGACAGAGATCAGCACCCTGAGTGGAGAGGTGGCTGGTGGCCACACCTCTGTGAAAGCGGAAGGCCCTGATTCAAGGGTGGAGTAAGTACAGAGGACCTCACACAAGGGAGGAGGTATTGAGGTTGTGGGGAAGCAGACTGGGGAAGGCTAGAGAGAAGTTGTAGGGGAGGCAAGGGAAGGCTGCCAGGTCACACCCCATCTCCCTATGCCAGAAATACAGCAGTAGCAAACTATAGCAGCCGCTGAAGCAGATGATGAGAAAAGGACTAAAGGATTCCCCCCCAAACCACCCCCCGGAAGGGTGGTGGGCAAGAACTCGGACTGTGGCTTGGCGGGAGCGCTAAGCCTCAAAGACAGCAGAGATCCCCGACAATATCAGGAAGGGAAATGTGATGCAAAACAGGCTGCAGATGGGGCATTGCCATGAGCTAATTCCCTGAACAGAAGCAGGAAACCCGTTGAGTGGTGAGTGGCAAACTGTCAAAAAGAGACATACCTGCACTAGCTCTGAGGGAGCTTGCACACTAAAAATAGAGAACAGCCACAGAGATGCAAGTTTTAACTGTTTTAAAAGGATAGATGTGTTAGTCTAGTTCAGTAAAACAAACAAGAAGTCCTACGGCACTTTTAAAGGCTAACAAATTTATTTATTGCGTGAGCTTACATGGGAGAAAATCCTACTTCATCAGAAGCTTTGAAGTGTCCGACAAAGTGGGATTTTCTCCCACAAAAGCTCATGCAGTAAATAAATTTGTTAGCCTTTAAAAGTGCCACAGAACTGCGTGTTTGTTCAGTTTTAGTTGTGGTGACATGAGCCAGCAGGACAGGCTAATCACCCCAAGTATGTTTTTAGCTTCATGGATGGGTCTCTGTTTAGGTACTATGCTTACATGTGCTACTCAGTCAATCGGAGTTAGCACCAGTGTAGCTGCTTGAGATGGAAGTTTCACCTTTGACTTGAAATGTAACCATAGAATAAATCCTTTACCATCTAAAAAGGGTAGCTATTGTATTAGAAACCACACTAATGTCATAGAAAAGTGCATGTAAGCAAATATTTACTTGAAAAAAAAAAAAGATACTTTGTTCTTGAACTACAGTGTATCAAGCTTGATGAAGAAATTACTGGGTAAAAGTCAATGACCTGTGTTATACAGGAAGCCAGACTAAATTATCATAATGTCCTCTGCTGGACTTGAAGGCCAAGGATCTATGATTCAAGTGGCAAAAATTTCTTCTATGTAAGTTCTAATATTCACATGGTCAAAACTTTTGAGATAGTATTCTTTGAGACAAAAACTTCTTTAGCTTGGACTCAGCTCCTAAGTGAATCATTCTGGAAAGACTGAGGAAAAACCCTTTCAGATGTTTTAAAGTTATGAAAGCCTTTCAAAAAAAAAATCTTATTTTTAAAATGTCTTGAAATGGCAGAAATCTTTGCTTTTAAATTATTTGGAATGTTTTCTGAGAAAAGTACCTGAGGTGGCTTCTGTGTTTGAAAACAACAAACATAACATGCAACATAGCTTGCTTTTGGATCTTGGGGGAACAGTAAGTATGAGGCATTCAAGTTTAACTGCAGTTGCCCTGTAAGCAATGGCCAGTTTGCTGGAACAGCAAATTATAGTCACTTTTTGCTGCAGCGGACTCCAAAACAGACAATATAACCAACAAGGACAGAGCTTTTGTCTAGCCTGGAAAGAAAACAGAAAGCCATTACTGAACACCTATTGAATTATCTTATGCAACTAAAACCACAATTATTTCCATGCCAAGTATAATCTGTGAGCTCACGAAAAGCTGTGGGAAAATAGAGAGCTGGATGGTCTTGGCAGCATTCCAGTTCTTACTAATAATGATTAAAAAAATAAAACATGATGGTTTGGATCATAAATATTTGTTTCTGAACCTTAGCCTATTAAATCACATGCACTGTAATTGGTTTTATGAAATGCTCCTCAGAAACAACAAAGGTGATATTTCACGCACACACACACACCCTTTCCTAGTTATCACTCTAATGTGAGCTCTACTGAGCACAAGGGGTCGATTTTCTTTAGGCTGCTATCTTGATACTATGCTAACCAAAGGCCTTCCTGACTTTAATTATCTTCAGGCAGGTGAGGCTTTGCCTCAGGAAAGAAATTATCCTGGGCAGGGATTCAGGGCAGAATTCTGACCTCATTTACTCCAGTGTAAATCTGAACAAAGACCACTGAAGTGATTCAGAAGACAGAGCGGAAGATGATCCCCTGACCATTTATGAAGAAAGAAACCACAGAATCTGACACACCTCTGGCCCACATAAGAGATGACCGGTGTTAATAATCATCCCCATAACTTCTTTATATGCTGGGAAGTCTTCAGCACAATGTCATCAAGGACCCCTGTTCCTGAGTCAAACCACATGTATAGGTTCTGGGAAGACTATTAGTGGTCTTTACTAAGTACAGCCCAGCTTCCAACTCTTTATAGCATGGCTAGCACATTACCCCCTTAGCTGCTTCACTCTTCAAGATTATTGCACTCAGGGGATTAAAAAAGGGAGAGAGAGAGAGAGAGAGAGATGTATCTTAATCATTAGGTTTCACAGGAGATGTTCTTATTTACTCTTTCCCTGAGAAATAAACATTGGCCAAAGAAACATTAGACATTGGTAGAACACTCCATACTATTATCAGGCTTTGTGATAGTAACTCTAGTAGTGACATTGAACCCATGCAATATTCTTTATCTGTCACACATTTAAATTATGTGAGTGAAATGCAACCAAAACGTATCTCTGCCTACGGCACAAGTTATTTGTCCCTTCTACTGGATGTTGCTCCCACTAATGAACTGTATGCAGCAAAAACAACAAGAATCCTGTGGCACCTTAGGCTATGTCTACACTTGCAAATTAGTCCAGACTAAGCAAGCTTAGTCCGGACTAATTTGGTCCAGGTCTACCCTAGCCTTTGACTAGTCCGAACTAGAAAACTTTTAGTCTGGACTAGCCAAAGCTTAGTCCAAACTAATAAATTCGAATGGTCAGTCCAGACTAAGTGCTTAATTTGAACTTTAAGTTTGAACTAGTGTGATATAGACCAGCACTAATGGCTAGCTCGAACTAAAAAAGTTTGAACTCAGCCACAAGTTCGAACTAGCTGCCAGGAGCAATGCTGCCCCAGGAAAAGACCCAGGGCTTGGGCCCCACCTCCTGGGCCTGCTTCAGTGCCTGGGCCCAATCCCAGATTGAGCGCCTGCTGATGCCAGCCAGCAGCCTGGCCCCAGATCCCCAGCCGGGGATGGGGCCAAGTAAGGCAGTTGCTGCCATGGACAGCCCAGCCCCAGATCTCCGGTTTGGGCCATGGTTGGCTCAGGCTGCCGCCACCACAAGGCACTCGGGGCACTGGCACTGGGACTCAGGGCATGTGCCCCCTGTGCCCAGCGCCATCAATGCCACTGAAAAGTTATTGAACTAGGACACATGGCTAATTTGAACTAAAAAGCCTAGGACTAGCAAGTCCAAACTAAAAAAGCAGTTGTAGACATAGCCTTAAAGACTAACAAATTTCCTTGGGGATAAGATTTTGGGAGTTCCAACCCACTTTGTTAGTATTTGCTCTTCTCACCGTAATGTTTCTCACTCATGCCGGCATGTGTATAAACACCTCCTAACTGTAGCTTCCACTTTATGCATCTGATTAAATGGGTCACGGCCCATGAAAGCTTATGCCAAAGAAATTGTTAGTCTTTAAGGTGCTAAAGTACTCTTATTGTTTTTGTTATAAATACATTACAAGCATTTAAGTAGCTGATCAAACTTATTCATCACAGAGCTGAAAACCTAAATAGCATCAGCTGAGCCAACATGTATCTTGCTTGCAAAATGTGAGGGTGGGTTGAGGTGCTCTTCAAAACGAGGTAATTAACAAAGCATACGTAAAATAATCATTAACAAGGTACCGTATGTGCACGTATTTCCCTCTAGGGGAGGCTAAGAATCTTGCTATCGTGGCTCCGAAAGGGTTAATGTGGACCTCAGAGGCCAATTAACCCATCTGTCCACACCTGGAATGTGGAGCAGGACTAATTAAAGATGAAGACAAGCTGGAGAAGGAGTTGGGCAGTGATTATTAAAAAAGGAAGCCAATTCAAGAAAGGGGTTTTAGGGAATCTGTCTCACGAGCAGAGAGTGGAATCCAGACAGATACAGAGACACCAGCAGCGTCCAGCAAGCGTGGTTCTGTGACTAGGGCATTGGTCTGGCACAGAGGAAAACTAGACTCTATTCTCTGCCACAGATTTCCTGTGTAAGCGACAGTGAATCCTTTAGTCTCCTTGGACCTCAGTTTCCTATCCATAAAAGGGATAGTAGTACCTCACTAGGTTGCTGAAGATTGGGAGGCCCTGAGACAGCATAGTCAAGGAACAAACAAGGAGTCCAGCAGCACTTTTGAAGACTAACACATTTATTTATCAAATGAGCTTTCATAGGACAAAATCCCACTTCATCAGGCACTTGAAAATGGAAAACTTACAGCACAAGAGGGAAAAAATAAATCCAGTGAAGTGTGAGTGACATCAGGTCAGACTATCACAGCAAATCAAACAAGTTGTTTAGATTCAGACAGTGTGGAACAGCATATAAGAAGGGTGGGAGCTTGAGAGAAGTGAAAAAATCACTTTGTGTAATGAAAAAGCCAGCCCATAACTCTGTTCAAACCCAAGTTAATGGTATCAAACGTGCATATGAATTCTAACTCTGTGATTTCTCTTTGAAGCTTTGATTTAATATTAACCCGTTTAAATACTGCAACAGAAATGCTTTTCAGAGAGTGAGCAGGGAGACTGAAGTGTTCTCCTATTCATTTTTGAATGCTGCCTTTTACTGGGAGGTTTCTTACTCCTTCCTCTGAAACAGCTGCTGCAGCCCATTGCTAAAGAAGGAACCATGGATTAAATGACCCTGGTCTCATCCAGTGTGGTAATTCTTCTGTTCCTTATTTAGCTATGAATAAAGATTTGCCTACTTTACATTGGTCAACAGAAACCAAACCATATTCCTGTGGGGGTGATTTCCTTGTTCTTGAATCAAAACAAACCTTTCGTACTATGGCTGACCTCACGGGGTCCCAGGATTTGAGAATAAGGATTTAGGCCAGACTACAAAGCAGCTAACATGCAGATGGGTCCAGTTGCCTGGAGTATTCTTCTACCTATATGTCATTTCTGTTATACCCCCCACGCCCCGACTTCTGGTAGGAAGAAACATTCCTAGGTTGCAGGGGATTGGCCCAGGTACTCCCATATTCAGGTATAACAGCCCATTGGGCTGCCCAGTATAAATGACAGAAGTCTTTACAGTGGGGATCACTTTGACCTTGGGAGCAAGGAAGGCACCAAAACTCAGTCAAACAGATGTACAGACCCTCAGAGCTACTGAGGCTCTTTCTTCCACTCTTCTACCTATCATACCCATCCTGTTTTCTCTTATTATTTTTCAATAGCTACTTGTGAGGTCTAGCAAATTTTTCAGCATTTCTGCTCTATTCTGCATGCCACCTATTTGCACCCTGCTCAGAAGCACCCCAGAACAGATTTCATGCCGGAGCACATGCACTTTCAACCCAGCTGTTTCTAAGTGATGAGGAAGAAACCAGAGTTTCAGTTTTTGAATCCCTAAAGGAAAGGTGAAGTTGAGAACTGCAGGATGAGGGTCAAATCCTCCTGTTGACCAGGAGGAGTCTGTATGGGGGGGGGGATGTCAAATCCCATGTAGAATAGTGTGTATGGGGAAAAAAAAGTGGGAAACCTTGGGCTACTGGAGAATTGGGTGCTTTCTGGATGACAGCAAGGAAGAGTTCCTTTAGGCCAGCTGTTCTCAACCACTGTGTCAGGCCACATTACTGTGTCACCACACAGCAGTAAGTGTGTCATGGAGAGCTGGGGAGATGGCTGGATTTGGCCTGGGGAGGGTGGTCTGGTGTGTCCTGGAGGGTCATGAAATACTGCTAAGCATGTTGTGATGTGCAAAAGGTTGAGAACTGCTGCCCGAGACAAACTGATATGATCCTATAAATACATTCAGAGGGTTTGATTTCTGGAGAGGACTGATGGTCCAAACAGAAAGGGGTGGAAATAGTTAGCACAACCCCTGCTAAGTCATTTTACGTGTGTTCCATCTGTGCTAATGGCACTTTGAAACTGGTTTACTTAGAGGTACCTGGGGCAACAGTCCACATTCTGCTCTCTATGCAAACCCCATTGACTTCCCAGAAATAATAAGGAGAGCAGAATTCTGTCCCAAGCATAGACTAGAGAAAATATTTTACCCACATAATCTTAACAGTTTTAATCAAACTATTTTCATAGTGCAATGACATACTGCTACCATTCAAGAGCAAGAAGGAAACACATCAACATCTTTATTCAGTACTACTTCT
Organism: Podocnemis expansa; assembly: GCA_007922195.1. NCBI lineage: Eukaryota > Metazoa > Chordata > Testudines > Podocnemididae > Podocnemis > Podocnemis expansa. The sequence goes on along the minus strand of ML682040.1, from coordinate 17,741,601 downwards.
TTCCCTTTAAAGGCAAAGAAGGAAAAGGCTGTTTTAGAGCCTGGGGAGGAAGCAACAAGCCTAAGTAATTGTTAAAGGATATTAATCTGGACACTTCATCCATCAAAGAGGTTAAAAGAAGAGATAAAGGGATAAAATAGTCTCTTATGGCCAAAGCCAGCCCTTTAAGTTTTTCCCATTTACATTCAGGGGGTATTTTGATGTATTTTGATATACATATGTTGGATTAATATATTATATTAAACTTTTAAACATATTTTGTTTTAGACTCATGATACTAAACGTGCAGCTATGAAAACAAGTAAGCTATCCAAAGACTAGGATTAGGACTTTTATCTTCCTCCAGAAAAGATTACTGTTACTGATTGAAAGCACAGTGAAATTTCTTTTCATGACAAGACTTGTGATGTTCCACGGTATGTAGTCTCCAATGACTGGCCTCCACATGTGTTAATAACCCATCAGAGGTGGGCTAGTATCAAGGGCTACGTTTATGCTAGCAAATAAATCTGAATTAAGGAGGCTTAATCTGGACTAATTTGGTCCCTGTCTATACTAGGTTTTGCCTAGTTTGAACTAAATTTTTTTTTAGTTTGAACAGTTAGTTCAAACTTAGTGCTTAGTTCGAACTCAGTTTGAACTTTAGTTCGACTTAGCACAATCTAGCTGTGCTAGTTCAAACTAAATAAGTTTGAACTAAGCGGTTAGTTCGAACTAACCACTTTTTTCAGTTCAAACTAACTCTTGGTTCAAACTAGCCACGCTTTTTTAGTTTGAACTAAAATTGTGGTTAGTTTGAACTAACTGGGCACCGCTTAGTTTGGACCAAGCAAGACATAGCCAAAGTGCCTCCCAGGAGATGCAAAATGCCCTGCAGGACAGAAGCTTTGGTTTTATGTTCAGGTCCATTTTGAGAAGCACCAAAAGCATCACAGCTGTGGTTAGGCTTTATCTTTTCTTGGTTTTCTGCTGATACTTATTATGGTCTTTCCAGCAATGGATAAACTGGATGATTAGCCCAAGGAAACCATGAGATGGTAAAAACCAGAGAAACCAGATGTGTTTGTTCTATGTTTGTACAGCACCCACCACGATTAAATCCTGGTCTACAACTGGGGCTTCTAGGAACTATGGGAAAAGTATTATTAATAATCATAATAATCTGAGGGAGAATAGAAATGAATTAATGAAGGGGGTTTTTTTCCCTTAATCAACCTAATTATTCCTTATAAGTGGCCCAATATAAAACCCATTGGGAATTTTCCATTGACTTCAATCAGCATTGGATCAGGCCCCCAGAGCAGGATGGGACACATCAAAGTAGCTGTAAGGAAGTTCTATGAAGATAGGGACTAAAAAGAACTGCCCAAATGGGTCCTTAAGCCAAATAGCTTATCATCTGCCTTCATTATCTATTTGGAGTCAAAGGTAGTCCTATCACAAAGAAGTGAGTATCAGACATGCCTAGCCAAATACTATGCAGAAGAGACCCTTGCTGACAGTGGTGGAGTGACCTACGTGAAATAAAGGCAGTGCTCTTGGTCCGTTTCTCAGAAGACAAGCCAACTACCACAGGTTACACTAGCTTGCATCCTCACTGTGAGTCACGGCTCAGCAGCCAAAGTTGGAACTGATGGAGAATCTAAGATGGAAACTGCATTTGCTCCTTATCCCTAGTTGTGGCCCCTGTAGGGCAGGGACAGATGAATGAGCTCGCACAGTAGCTGTTGGTGGGTAAATAGAGGAACTTAGGTTATGAAGCTGTCGATTCCAGCACCCTTCACTAGTACTAGATTTCCACTTACTAGCAAAACAAAACAAAACAAAAAAAAGGCAATACATGTAGGGCAACAAAATGTTAGAAGCAACTAACTGTTCAGGGATGGTTTATCGGTGTGTGATTGCAACAGGCTAAAGAACACAGCAAATGTGACCACTGACCTGACCCAATCAGGGTAACTGGATTTGCATATTACACCCAAATACTCCAGGGCCACAGAACCCAATTTGATAATCTGACTGAATCAAATAAATCCTTCATTATGGGGAAAATATCTCCCTCTTGAGTCGTTAAATAGCCTTAGTCCTATCAATCACAGTTATTACAACTGGCTGCAGTCATCTGTTTCCCCTGTAAAATGTATCCTCTTGTCTTCCAAACAACAATGTGCATTGAATTAATCTACAGTGTTTCCTTCCTATATGAATTAATCAGCAATATTTCCTTCATATGGTGTGTTCCATAGACATTGTCAATGGTGGACTGCAAAGACAAAGCTGAGCAAGGAGATGTCACTTCTATAATAAAACCTTTGGGCCAGCTCTTTAAAGGTAGTTTGAATTAGGACCTGCACCTTTGTTTTCAGTGCAATGCTTCTTTACTACCAATAATTAAGACTTATCTTTGGCAGTCTTGGACAAGAAGAATGCTTTCAGTCCATGTGGCAGTACATCTCCACTTGCACAGAAAACATCAAACCACATTCTGAACAAGGATCCACTGGCCCAAGAAATCTGGATACTGAAACTTTTGCTTGACCAGTCAAGAACCAGATCAGGGTAGGTCAGCCAAAAAAGCATTACACCTTTTCCATTCTTGTCTCAAATTGTCTTTAAAAGCACATGAAAGCTCACTGTTGGAAAACTCCTATTTCACTGCAAAGGTCTCATGTGTCCCACAAATACATCCAAAGTGAGAGAGTAGTGGTAGCTTCTGGCAGCTCTTTGGATGAGAGCGACGGCTCATATAAACAAAGGAAAAGAAGCACAAAATTCCTCAGTCCAAATCTTGGCTCTGAAATTGATTCACTCTGTTGTCCAGGTCAAGTCCTTTAACTAATCTGATTCAGATTCTACAACTGTAAAATAAGGAATCCTATTAAATATATGGAGATAGCATCTACAGGCAACAACTGAGATCCCCAACCCCCCAACTGCGCTAAGTGCTATACAACTAAAGTAACAAAGTCTCTGCCCTAAAAATTGAATATTCTCCACAGACAAGCCAGATAAATGCTGAAGGAAGAAAGCATGCTTGTAAAGCGGGAGATGTGAGGCACAGAACAATTATGGAACCAGATTTCTAAGACTTGGGCACCCAATCAGATTTGCCAGTGAGCTAAGTGCCACACATACTAAGTGTACTTTAAAAATCTGGCTGTTTATTCTAGTGCTTACGTGGTACCTGAGCTCTTTTGAACATCTGTCCTGAGGTTGTAAACAAAGTCTGAAGCAGAGAAAGGACCAGAAGCCAGCTCCTCCAAGTAGCAGTGCAGCAACATCACCATCCTTCTTTACAAGGAAGGTGTCCTGATCAATAATATCTGTAAAGCGTTTTGCAGATCAGCTCTGTTATACAAGAGCTAAAGACATGGTTATTAGTAGTTGTTAGATATGGCCACCTCCATGACTTTCTCAGGTAATTCTTCTCATTGTGTTTCTACACATTAGACCAGTGACTCCCAAGCTGTGTTCTGGGGGCCAAAAGTTGCCCTCAGGAGCTTTCAAAGCAGCCCTTGGCTCCCCTCCTGCTGGCTGCAGAATGGAGTCATTGCCTAAGGACCCAGGCAGGCAAAGTGTGTTTCTACAGGCCTAAAAGTTGGTGCAGGCTCCTTGCTGCAGCCAAAGGGATAGGAAATTAGCATTCCCATTTACCTGGCTGTAGCAGGGAGCACAGCAAAGTGCTCTGCCCAGGTCCATAGATGCTAGGCTTCTTGGAGCCAGCGAGAGCAGAGAGCACTGATCTTCCATCCCTCTGGCTGCAGAAGGGAGTCGTTGCCTTGGGACCCAGACAGAGTATGAAGACCTGCAAAATGTGTGTGATTTCCGTACTCCAGCCAGGGAGATGAGAGATCAGTGAGCAAGGAAGCAAACTACTTGTCGCTGGGGGTTGCTGGCAGCTCTTCAGGGCTATAAAAATGGCTGCTGTGACCCTCGAGTCAAAAAGGTTGGGAATCGCTGTGTTGATCACTCCCTCAGTTCAATTGAATAATCACTCAGTTTGAGCTCATTCTTCATGACCTTGACAAAAAAAAAACCAAAACCTCTGTTTGTTGCAGTTTTATATTTTACAGGTATCTTTCGGGCACTGCATTGACCTGGCTTCATGTTCAAAACAAGGAGTAAAATCCACCCTGGGGAAAGCAGGCATAATGTCTTTATGTCAATAAACTGGCAGCCTGTGGACTCCAGTAGTGAATTTAGCCCTTGGTGGGCTGAGAAAATATGAATTTAGCATCACTGGATTTCCTTGCAATAAATTCCAAAGCAGTGCTAGAGGGACAGAATAATGGACACTGAGATTTTTCTGAAATATAATTGCACCTTTATTTTAGGTCATGAATGAAAGGGCAGAGGAGACAGAATAAACAATCTGATTACAAACATTTTCCATAGGAGAAGCCGGGGAAACACAACTTACCTTGGACTGTTCAACTATAAAGATCCTCTAAATAGACCCTCTTCTGTGCTCATTGTTTCAGGGCATTTGGAGTCTGTTATGGGGGCACATCCAGTCATGCAATCATGCATACATAAGCAGTGTCAGCAGTCACTCAGCACAACGGTAAAAGGGTAAAAGGAAGCCTTGCTGAATTTGTCATGGGTGGAACTACAGCACAGTAATGAAGACAGAACAGTCACACAACAGATTCGGAGCCTCTTGGAAGCTGGGACCATTCAAACGAAATGTATCTTTATATAGCCAATGCAAAGTTATACATCTAGGAATAGTATGGCTTCCTGACTTACTTTGCAAAAGCAGCTGCATCTCCCTCCAATTACCTGGTATGGCAATGAAGTCAGGAGAGGTTTCCTAAATTGCTTGGCTACTTAAGCAGTAGCAATAGAAGCATAGGGGATTTTGCTGTCTCTCTTGGTTTATCTCCCCTTTCTCTATTTGAGGAGTGCGAGGGAGGAAAGATGGAATCTCAAAAGGCAGGGAAGTAGTTTCTTAGGCTAGGAGCTACAGACAGCTGCTCCCTGCCTTTGAGATACAAAATTTTTATCCACATCTAATCCATGATCTGCAAAAACGGTCCATGAACAGAAAGTGGATATCCATGGGTTTGCAGGGCTCCATTAATGCAGTGCTTGCATAGAGTAGTGCATGGGTTGATGATTTTACCTGCATATATGACCTTGATGAGCTTGAGTACATTGACCACATTTTAAAAAAAGATGTTAAAAATATTGGCAGGGGTGCAGAAAAGAGCCACTAAACGATTTACGGGATGCAGATAATTCCATACAATGGGAGACTTACAATGAACTTAAATTTCTAGAGTGGTAGCCGTGTACAGCAAAAACAAGAGTCCTGTGGCACCTTAAAGACACTCAGATTTCTTCAGGCATAAGTTTTTGTGGGCTCCAACTGACTTCTACATCTGATGAAGTGAGTTGGAGCCCACAAAAGCAGGCACCTGAAGAAATCTGTTAAGTCTTTAAGGTGCCACAGGATTCTTGTTGTTTTTACAATCAGTTTAATGCATCAAAAAGAAGACTTCGAGGTGACTAGAGTACAGTATATCAGTACCTTCATGGGGAGAAAATATTGAGTACCGAAGGACTCTACATTCTAGTACAGAAACTGTGACAAGCATCAACACCTGAAAAATAAAGCAAGATTAATTCTAATTAGATATTAGGCTCACATTTTTAGCAATGAAGGAGATTAAGCACTGACAGAAATGGCAAATTTTCCATCTCTTGATGTCTTCAAGTCAAGACTAGATGCCCTTCTGGAAAGAATGTTATAGCCAAATGCAAGAGGTAACAGGACGAAATTTAATAGCTTGTGATTCACAGGAGGCCAAGCTACCTAACTTTATGGTTTCTTCTGGCCTTAAGGCTCTGGAAATCTATCAGTGGATCTATAATTCTAAGGTTTAAAAAAAAACCAAAAAACCCAGCATCTGACAAAGTGGATTGCAGCCCATGAAAGCATATGCGCAAAGAAATTTATTAGTGTTTAAGATACCATAGGACTTTCATTGTATAGTTACACCTCTGGAACTTGTGTGGGAATTGATGTTTCAAAGCCATTCAGGTGATGAGTTTTGCCATAATCCAAGACTGTGTCCAGGCACAGAATTCAGTCACCAACAGCCAACGGTTCCTGTAACTGCATCAATGCAAACTATAAGCATACATGAGAAACGCTGGGATTTGCAGAAACTGACTTTGACCTGGGCGCAGGCAGTCAAAGGTTATGTCTACACTAGCAATTTAGTTTGAATTAAAGGGGCTTAATTTGAACTAAACTAGTCCCTTTCTACACTGGACTTTCATTAAGTCAGATTAAGAAATTCCTTAACTCAACTTAATGAAAGCTTAGTTTGAATTAATAAGAACCACCCTGTTAATTCAAACTAAACCTTAATTTGACTCCTTAGTTCAAACTAAGGACAGTGTAGACCTCGATTAACCCTTAATTCAACTTTATTAAGGTTGAATTAAGGGCAGTTAGGTCAAATTAACAAAGCAGACTAAGTGGTCTTAACTTTAAGTCAACTTAGTCCACTTTGTTAATTCAACTTAATAAGGTCAAGTTTAGTTTGAATTAGAGTTAAATTTATTAGTCTGAATTAACAAATTTGACCTAACATCTTCTAGCGTAGACCTAGCCAAAGGACATTAAAGTCAATGGGACTAGTCATGTGCTTAATTATAGATATGTGTAACTGCTTTATTGTATCAAGACTTTAAAAAGGAGCAATGAAAACAAGCAGAGAAAGTTAGATTGAATTTTGGGGCTGGGGTGGCTTAACAGTGAGCTGACTCCCAAGTGGGAGCCTCATTGAAAAATGCATGGGACAAAGCCATAGGTTGAGATTTTCGAAGCCAATAAGGGAATTTAGATACATAGCTGTCATTAAAAGTAACACTAAACCAGTGTCTAAATCCAGCTTTCAAAAGCTCAGCCATAGAAAATATACTGTAATGCCCAATTGCATATCAAGGTGATGAACTGGACAGCCTAACAAGCCCTCTGATTCTCCAGTATCAGTGATTCTTTAACCATGTCATTCAGCATGCACTTTCACTGCATTCCCTTTTCAAATGAGTAGAAAAGCAGCCTCTCCCAGGGAAAATCCAGTGAGTGAAGGTTTAGTTTTCTTTCCTCTGCCTGCATTCTCCTTTGTAATTGGAGAGAGCGCCAAGGCTACACATACCATTCCCAGGATGTGTCATCTGTCTTTCCTCACTCTCTTTCTTTTATTCTTTTGTTCTCATTTATTTGTTGCATCATGGTGCTGCCCAGAGGCCTCCCTCAGGATCTGGGCTCCATTCTGCTAGGCTCTCTACTTCTTATGGCTGTTCTCGGCACCACTGATTGTTTGTCTGGAAAAATGATGTAAACTGGTGGAAAGACTAAGCCCCTCTCATGGGAAAAGGGACTTTAATAAGGAAACAGACATAGGACTCGAGGTATAGAAACTTGGTGATGAGCTCTAGAGTGGCATAGGCTGCTCCCATTAGCCATTCTGTGTGTGTTCATTTCACGTAGACTACTTTATTCTTGCTAGCAAACTTCTTACATCCTCACAGTCTTATCTGACTACCTATTAGTTGTGTGTTATTTTCATTCACTCTCACCTTCACTCAGTAACTATATTTTTAATTTTTTATATTTTATTTATATTTTAAGAGCTTCCTGGTGTTTTGTGTCCCAGGCACACCTCATATTCAGCTTTATATTTTTAGTGGAAGTCACTCCTGTACTGGATGTCACACCAAGACGAGGCTACCTGATTGATTTATCATCTTCAACTTCCCTTCACACAAGGCAGGTTCACACCAGGTTGCAACTATTGCCTGGAGCAAGTTCAGGGTTCCATTTCTCCTGAACATTTGAGGAGATCACAAAATGAAAACAGTGTAGGGCAGTGGTTCCCAACCTGTGGCCCAGGGGCCAAAAATGGCTCATGGGGGCTTTCAAAGTGGTCTATGGCTCCTCTCTTACTGGCTGCAGAAGGGAACCTCTGCTTAAGGATCCAGATGGAGCTTGTTGCCACTGGGCTATAAGACAGGTGCAGACTCCCTACGGCAGCCAGGGGGGATAGGATTTCAGCACTTTCTTGCCCCTGATTGTAGCAGGGAGCATGAAAAAGCCCTTTGCTTGGGCCCCTGGGGCTCGAGTTCCTGCTGGACCCAGAAGAAGAGAGCCACTGATTTCCTGTCCTTCTGGCTGCACAAGGGAGCCACTGTCTAGGGCTGTGGTTTTCAAACTTTTTTCCTCAGGACCCAGTTGAAAAAAATCATTTATGTCCACAACCCAGCAATTACATCTTTAAGCAATGCATTCCAGCCTTTTGGCAGCCACAGCAAGGAGTGGCACGACCCAATGTTTGAGGGTGTATGACCTAGCACTGGGTCCCAACCCTAAGTTTGAAAACCACTGGTCTAGGGACCAAAGTGGTAGACATGGGGCTATGGGACCCACGACGTTTCCCTGCTTCAGCCAAGGGAATGGGAGATCAGCGAGGAGGGAAGACTACCTGCTGAACCCCTGTCTAGCTGCAGTGTGGTGTGTTGGTGGGGAGGCCTGTTGGCAAACACTGGTGGCCCTTCAGGATTGTAAAAACGATATCTGTGGCCCTCATTCCAAAATACTTGGGGACCACTGGTGTAGGGAGCTGCACTGCCGTTACTGTTTACACTGCATCTAGAAGAACTTGATTTTTGACAAATAAACAAAGGAGGATGCTATTTTCAACAGCATGCTTTTAAAATATGCACATTTTAAAAATCATTCTGAGGTGTGAAGCATGTGCACGTGTGCGCGCACACACACACACACACTTGCATGATGTAGATGAACAGTACATGCAGCATCACCGTTTGGATTCTTAAAGAGTTTGCAAAATATATTTTTTTTCTATTCACCTCGAACCAATTATATGGACTTTGCAATTGAATTCTGTGGCAGATCAGATAGAAATCCTGCATCTTGGTAAACTCGCCAACCTTTGTTATCCCTCCTAACCTTGTGGTTCTCTGACACACAATGCACTCATTTGAAAAGAAGAATAACTAAATGATCAAGACCCTAATATGCTTTCCTCTCTCTGTTTGGTTACTATTTGACCTCAGGTTCCAAAGGGGCAGCCATGTTAGTCTAGTTCTGTAAAACAAACAAGGAGTCCTGTGGCACTTAAAGACTAACAAATTTAGCACATGAGCCTTCATGGGAGAAAATCCAACTTTGTCAGATGCTTTGAAGATGGGGGAATTTATAGAATGGGAGGAAGTAAATGCAGGGAAGTGTAAGTCATGGGATCAGGTCACACTAATAGCAAATCAAAGCAATTAAGATTCAAATGCTGGGGAACAGCATACAGAGGAAGGTGAGATCAAATCACCTGTTGCAATGAGGAAAAAATATCCAAAGTCCCTATTAATCCCTAAAGCAGTGCAATCAAATTTGCATGTAAATTCAATCACAGCAGCTTGTCTCTGAAGCCTTGATCAGTCATTCATCTGTCTGAGCACCGCAATTAGTAAATTATCAATGGAATAATCAGGAAAATTGAAATGCCCACCTACTGGTTTTAGAATGCTGTGATTTCTGATATCACATTTGTGCTGTTCCCCAGTGTTTGAATCTTAACAACTGTTTTGATTTGCTATTACAATGTGGCCTGATCCCATGACTTACACTTCCCTGCATTTATTTCCTCCCATTCTACAAGCTCCCCTATCTTCAAAGCATCTGACAAAGTGGGATTTTCTCCCATGAAAGCTCATGCAATAAGTCAATTTGTTAGTCTTTAAGTGCCACAGGACTTCTTGTTTGTTTTATTTGACCTCATAGACTATATCAATGAAAAATTTATTCTTCAGCTTTTCAGAAGCCTTAGGGCTAAATCATTCCCACATAAGCCAGTTTGGACATCCCAAAACTGTGGAAAAATTCTCAGTCACTGATGCCGTACCATGCAAGAAAAAAAATTCAGTAACACAATAACTCAACTGACTGACATTGATGGATGAGCCATCTACCACATGTAATACACCATGCTAGTAACAACAGATCTGGAGACTTTGGCACTTCAAAACATCAGTAGCAATAAATATTCCTCAAAGTACAGATGAAATGCATGTAACCAAAGTTAACAGAGAAAAGCCGCAAAACATTCTGGTTTCTTATTTATCTAATCCAAGTAGTTCTTATCAGAAAATTGTAAAACCATGTATCTGAAGGGAACCCCCTGGAAAGGTTTTCATACCGAGAGAAATTAATGTCTTCTCACCTAGAAAGCGGCACCCTCATTCTCTGTAGATAAAGGATTATCTACAGCTATAAAGGCCTATTCAAAAGGCCCCAAAGAGCACATGAAACCAGGCAAGTGTCCACAATTGTAAGCTCTGTGGAGAAGGGACCATTATTTTGTTCTGTGTCTGTACAGCACCTAGTACAGTGGAGTCGTGGCCCATGCAATGCAAATAATAATAATAAAAGTAATAGTAGGAGCAACGCTATCAGTGGCCAAGATGAATTTCATACTTATTAGCACATTCTCAGGCTCCCAGCAGAATCCCTTCTCCAGTAAAGCCCCAAAGAAAATGTCACCTACCACAAGTTCAGTTTTCCTCCCATTATTGTTTTAAATATTTTTTGCCAGTCCACCTTCCTGCCCCGACAGAAGCAATGACATACAGTGAGCCTGAAGTCTGATCCCAAAACATCTGCAGTACATCTATTATTGTTATATTATTTTGGCCTTAGGCTTGGGCCTTACATTAAAACAAACTGACAACCAGCCAGGAGACATTGCAACAGGACTCTAAAGAAGCCGCAGAATCAGAGCAATAGGGGGAGGAGAAAGACTTTTCTAGGTTAAATTGAAGAGTGGCTGGTCAACAAACAGACTTTAACATTACGACACTTTTCTTTTTAGTGTAGTTTTATTCCATTTCAAGATACCAAAGGCTGAAGCAGATAACCAAAGTCAAAGGAAAACTGTATGTGGTACTAAATGCATAAGAATGCTTAGTTTTGACTTTTATTTTTTTACAGCTATAAGGCTTGTCTACATGGAGGTAAAGTCGACAGTAGCTGGTGAGCACCACCTAGTTAGTCTTTACCAACTCCCCGTGTGCACACTCTTGCTGCTCACTAAATGGCAGTTCCACATGAAGTATGGAAGTATAGCAAAGACGCTACTACTCTGACAGGAGAATTTTCCTGGCAGCATAATTAATTGATGTCCACGAGATGCAGGAGCTGTGTTGACAGGCCAAATGCTCCCCTTGACACAGTGCTGTCTATCACTGGTGTTAGATTAGTATAACTGCAGATTTTTCACACCCCTAAGCAATGTAGCTATACTGGTGTAAGTTTGTAGTGTAGACCTGGTCTCAGGCTACTTTTGTGCATATTAGCTTAATGTGCTTTGGACGTGTATTAAAATGAACTGCCTGAGGATGCAGTAAGACTGTTTACATGGGGAGTTTGTACGGAGTAGTCAGTGGGCTTCAAATTCATACCCTAGCTCACTACACACTAATTTCCCATGTAACTAGGCCTCCCTCAGTCCTGCAAATGCTCACACAAGTATTTAATCTACACATGCTAGTCCCATGGAGTGATTTTGATTCTCACACCCATGAAGGTATTCACGTGCGTAAGTGCTTGCTGGGTGAAAGCCTAATATTTAAGTTAACAATTAATAATTCTAAATAATATCTTTCCCTCATATACATACAAACCTCATAATAAAAGTGAATAATCTGGGCAGCATGTTGATTTGCTCAAACATAACCCATGTATCTCTATAAGGACTGAGCACCAAGCATAAAATAGCAAGTGTCCTGACATGCATGCATAGTTTTCAGACTGTGAACATGTTCTACAACTCACATAAATGTTAAAATTGGCACCCGCACTTGGCTTTTGCAAATCTAAATTCTAGCCCTAGTTTGTGGTGAAGCAACAAAATTGCCTGAGTGCACACTTAAAAGTGTTTGCATCTACAAGGAGTTACACATGTGTTACACAGAGACCTAGTAGAGGCTCAGGTGAGATATTGACTCTATGTATGTGCATGTGTTTGTTGGTGTACAAAATTTGGACAAAAGTATATTTAGATCAGAAATGGGCCCAAACCCAAACCCTGGATCCAAACACCCCTAGAACTCATTATTGTGTGCCTTAATCTCATTTCTAATACAATCACAAAAGACAATGTTCATAATGGCTTGCTCTTGCACAAACAAGAAGTCTGGTGACACTTCTAAAGACAAACAAATATATTTATCACATTAGCTTTCATAGGAGAAAATCCTACTTTGTCAGATGCTCGAAGATGGGGGAGTCACAGAATGGGAAGAAAAAAAATGTAGGGAAGTGTAAGTCATAGGTTCCTCTACAAGCTGTTTCCCAGTGTTTGAATCTTAAAAATTGCTTTGATTTGCTGTTACCGTGTGAACTGATCCCATGACTTACACTTCCCTGCATTTATTTCACTCCCATTCTGTAAGTTCCCCATCTTCGAAGTGTCTGATAAAGTGGGATCTCTCCCATGAAAGCTCATGCGATAAATACATTTTCTTAGTCTTTAGAAGTGCCACCAAAGTCTTTGTCTGTTTTACAGGACTAGACTAACAGCCTACCCCTTTGGAACTTTGCTCTTATACAGCCATCTTATATGTAATACTGTATCATTTTTCCTCAAAGGTTTTCATTGTTGTCAAGCAAAATAATATGTTGCAATCACATAATTGTTTAAAAAAATTTCATCCATCGTCACAATCCAGGAGTAGCAGCATGCAGATACAATTTTGTCTTTCAGACAAATCAGGTTTACGACAGAGCAGACATTTGGAAGCGTGTGGAAACATGAAAATTTTTTATACACAATATGCTTCTGTATTGGCAAAGAAGTTTTAGAGAAGGAAGATTTCATCTGGTTCCAGCATGAAACGCCAAATGATGCTTTCTTGAAAGATGCACTGTTCACTTTGCAAGGTTTAATTTAAATGCCAAGCAGTCATGGAAAGCACAGCCAGGCTGCTTTCCAGTACCACAGAAACAAAAATTAGTAGTGTCCTCCAATGCCCGGGATTGCTGGAAAATCTTGTTTAGGGTTTGTCTTCACTAGAAAATTAATTTGCTCTTAACCTTAATTGTTCCTGTAAGAGTGCCCCCATTCAGACAGAAACAATGGCGTCATGGCACACAGCAAGGCAGTAACCTCACTAGGAGGCACAAGAGAGACGACAAGTTACCTAGCTTTGCTGGTTGCTAATTCAAGGCATCCTCAGTAAAACACTAGCAAAAGACCTTACACAGCCATTGATTGTTGCTGATCCTCCAATCCAACCCTTCCCACAACTCATGATGACACTCCTTGACTGTCCTTGCTATTTATTCTCTGTATCCTGATCAGAAGTCACTCATCTTCACATGGTGAGTCTTTGTGTCCTCAGCCACACACGATCCACAACTTTGCTCATCTCTACTCTTCAGTACAGCAGTGAGAAGGAGGCCTGCTTGCAAGCCAGCAAACCATGCTGCACTCAGGACCAAAACACTGTAAACCTCTGGCCTGATGCCAGCAAAGGACATGGCTTTGGTACACAGACAAAAAAGCTGATCCGTACAAAACCAGAGATGATAAACTATAGGCTAAGGTTGGGGTCAACCATGCCAGTCCACAGTACAGGGAGAATATCCAGGGGTAAGCTTGTGTGTGCATCTAAGTTGGGGGAGAGGGGGCAGTGCCTTTAAATATTTGCATAATTTACCATATAACTCATGAGAAATCTGAAAATTTAATTTCCACCTTCCAATCACATAAAAGCAAGAAGGCCACAAGCCAAAACAATGGCATGCTGAAAAGGACAATGACTACACATGCTGCTCACAAGGAGCCATCTAGCCCTTAACATTGAAGTCGTTTATTCAAGTGAAGCCTTTAACCTTTCATGTTGTTATCCTTTGATCATGGAATGTTATTTTTCTTCACCACTAAAAGGTGGCCATTTAGCAAACACCTGGATCCTACCACAACCACCACTGGAGACGTTCAGCACCACAGCTGAATTTTTCAGCTCAGACCATTTCTCTTTCTCTCTCTCTTTCCTGTTTATTTGTGTAAGTGAATCCATCTGTGGTACCACTGAGCGCCATATTCTGCCATGTCTCAAACACGGGACAACCCCTCCTGTAGTCAACAGGGTTGAACAGGTCATAAATGGAGGGCAGAATTTGGGCTCAAGTGTCTATAGTACTATGTTTATAAATCATTTTCTGAATTGTTTTAGAATGACAAAAATATAACCAGCCAAACTTCTAGCAACACAACAGCAATGATCTGACTCTGATAGGCAGCATCGTTTCAGCCATGAACGTGGCATACAGTTTAAGGCAAATCATTTATATTAGATGCCTGATCGGTGCATCATCTTGCTGGGCAAAGAGAAAAAGAAAACTCTTTCTCTTGAGTCAGAACAGTGGTAACCGTGCACAGAGAAGTCATGACCAGTGATGCAAAGGTTTTCACTGTTGCTACCCCATGAGACACAATTAATGAAGATCTTTAAGGATGGTCCTCAACCCTCATTGGAAAGTAAGTTCAATACAACCAGAAAAGGGCTGTCCTAAACCAAGCCCCACACCGCTTCCAACTTTGGGAGGAGTCAAATCTCATTCCAAAGGCTAAATCTAAGTCATTGATAAGATTGGAGTCAATGAGCTAAATGAGGAGTTAAAGTCCCATTAAACTTCCATCACTATGGATCTTTTCAATGTCCCTGCCCCCCACTCCCCTGAGCATGTTTCATTATTTCCTGACTCTCATTTCTACCCTCTTTTGTGCCCCCCCAGAGTTCCAATCAAAATCACATTGCCCAGCTCCTCTTTCCTCCAGCCCACATTCCTGAGAGCAAAGCAGGGACTGCTGGAGCAAACCAGCTGTAAAAAACTCTTCTCACAATGAAAGCAGCCCTTTCCAATAAACCTAAGCAGTCTGGCTGTATTGCCTGTGCTTTGCTTCCCTGCTTCAGGGCACAGCTGCAGAGACAGAGTGGCCTCAGGCTGGTGAACTAAATAATCATGATTAATAATCACGCAATGTTAGAGCTCTGGCAAAAGATGCAGGCAATCCAACCACTCAAGCTACTGTTTACTGACAAAAATACTGTCCCGGGAAAGCTCTCCCCTATTGGTAGTTGAATTGACCATGGTCTGTGACAGTTCTTAGCTGACTTGTAACATTGCCAAATTCCCCCAGCCTCCATTCCCCGCCAAAAAGTATGAGCTTTCAGAACTTGATTTATGAAGTGCCTATAGTAAACCCATGTGTGCATAAAAATACACTGGACTGTTGGATACAGCTGCTTAGGAGGGGGTAGGGACAATAATCTCACAACACAATAAACACTACCTGAGAGAATCCTTTTTATTTCCCTTTTAAGACTTGGGGCAGATTCTCGGCTAGAGTAAACTGGCACTGCTCCATTGGTTTCAAATTAAAAGTCATTTATATTGGTTCAGGATCCAGCCCTGGGCTTTGAAAACAAGATTATTTTGTTGCACTGGAAAACAAGCTCTTTAAAGAGAGACGGAGTCTAGAACTATCAGCCATCGGATGATTCAAACCAGGACAGAACTTTATTTTCAAACAGCCTAAAAAGTCCCAGCTTTAAAGATTTACAGGCTTTTTTTCCCCCAGAATCAAAGGGGAAGCCTGTTAAATTTCCCATGTTTAAAAGGAGAAAGGAAAGCATATTAATAGGGTTTTACCTAGCTCTAGTCGGCAAAAGAGCCATTCACTTTGCTCCAACAGGGCAGTAATAATTCAAGGTGCTTTCAAACCTATTTACATAGCAGTGACTCTTTCATATCTCCTGTCAAGCAAATACATCAGTCCTTCAGAAATAAAATGGCAGGGGGATAAACATACATTCAGAGAGGTCAGTTTGCTGTAGATTACAACCCGTGAGATCTGAGATACTAAAACGCAGCTCCTCAAAGGTACTTGGGCACCTAACTGCAGTAGAAGTTAGTCACTGAAATACCTTTGTGGATCAGGACCTATGCAACAAGATCATCAGCAATCAAACAATTTACACGCCCCAGGGAAACCTTTATGGTAAAGCATTGGCTCCACAAAGCAACCTGCCTGTTGCTGGAGTCAAATGGTCAGTCAAAGCTGGCACAGTGAGATTAGCAGCACCTACTCTGTTGTGATATGGAGCACAAACTCATCTCTGGAGAGCTCCTTCCTGCACTTCTCCCGGTTCCCTGAGACCCAAAGATGTTCAAGCATTTTTAGGCCTTTGCAATGGTGGGAGGAATGTTTTTCCCTAAAGCTGCCTATTCACAAGGGCTGAGAGAGCAGTGACTGCACCCATTTCATTGGAAAAAGACTCCAACATCATGGTAAAAATCATTCTAGCACCACTGTCCCATGTATTATTAGAATTTATTACGAGCTAGATTCCTTACATGGTCATATCACAAATGGGGAAAAATAATGTGCCTTCCTGCTTTGCCTTGCCAGAATAAGGATTTCCCAGACCTTGAACTAGGTGAGTTGAGATATGCCCTCTTCTATTGGGAGCAACTCACTAGATGGGGGCAGGAAACAGGTAAGAGGTCTTAGACAGCTAGCTGGGGAAAGAGGGTGAGTATGACAAGGCTTGTTCATCAGCTCAGGACATGGAGAAAACCATGCATGGATACTTTTGTTATCTGACCCTTAGAGCCCTGCATGGATACAAATATGTGGATACAAGAAATGCTCCATGGATATCCGCATTGCATTTGTGGATGTGGATATAATACTAGTGTCTGTGGATTTCCAGGACTCTACTTATCTGTACAGCTCTGAGCGTATACAAATATATGAATCTGCAGCCAATCTGCATCCACAAAAAATGGTCCACGGATATCTGCATTAGACTGGTAAATATGGATATCAGCATATGTAATGTGCATATCTGGGATCTGCAGGGCTCTACATATCCAAAAGAGAGGAAGGTGTGGCCCAAAGATGAGCACAGGAACGTGTTAAAAGAGAAGACATTTTGGTCTCTGGAGCTCTCTCTTGCATTCTGCCTACCAGACAACATCAAGACCGTCCATGGGGAGCAGGGAGGAGAGCTTGGTTAGAGGCCAGGCAACCAACCTACAGTGAGCATTAGCTAACTTTGTGACGCTACTGGAAGTGTTAGGCTTAATTCACAATGCAATTTGCTTTTATTTCTTCCTGATCAAATGTGATTTATATTCCTCTGGCTTATAATCACATAAAATCTTCCTGTATTTAATAAACATATTTATTTGTTTTATCTAAAACAGGGCATGTGGTTTAAGTGTGTGCAAAGATCTCATTTAGTGAGACAGAGCGGGTGCATATCAGTTTCTTTGGTAAACTGGCTCACCAATGAGCTTGCAGAGTCCAGCAGGCAGCACTGAACCCTGTAAGATGGCAATAGGACTGCTTGTAGGACTGGTGATACTGGCTGGGCAGTCACATCATGAGTGGCTGGGCGGAAGCACTCATTCACTAAGACAAGGGATTGCTTACTTGCAGGAATCAGTATATGGGCTGACCCCAAAGTGGGTTGTTCACACAGCAGCCTAAGTGCAAGATGGGCCCCAGGAGTGAGTGGATTGAGATGACCCACGAATACATCAGTGAAGACTGCAGAGAGGAATGTATAGCAGGATACATGGGAGGGGAGACTGTACAACAAATAGCTTTCTCTGCCTAATAAATGGACACAAGTTTGACATCAGAAACAGCAACATTCAAACCACCAAATAGCAGAACACTTCAATTTCCCTGATCACTCCATTAATGATTTATTAACAGCCATACTCAGGCAAATGGATAACAAATCAAAGCTTCAAAGAGAAACTGCAGAATTGAAATTCATATGCAGATTTGACATTGTCAACTTAGGGCTAAGTAGAGACAGGTTTTTTGTTCTTCTTACAAAAGGTAATTTTGCTTTCATCCCTCCTATATGCTGTTTTTCACTGTTTGAATCTAAACAACTGCATTAATTTGCTGTTACAGTCTGAACTGATCCTATGACTTACTCTTCCCTCATTAATTTTCCTCCCACTCTCTAAATTCCCCATCTTCAAAGTGTCTGAGGAAGTGGGATTTTCTCCCACGAAAGCTCATCCAATAAATAAATGTGTGAGTCTTTAAAAGTACTGCCAGACTCCTTGTTTGTTTTTCCAAAATTATTCTTCCTCTTGGAGACACAGTGCCTCCCAGTGCCCACTTGGAACAGTGCAGCTGTGCAGAAACCCCACCCTATATACGAGTAATATCATTATCATCATAGTCTATGCCTCTCTTTAGGAAAGAATCCATATTCAGGATGGGTGTTTCAGAGCACACTTAAAGATAGGCGAGTGACTTTCTGAAATGAGGCCATTAATGCCATTAACCCTCAGCGGTTCTCACCCAGGGGTTTACCTACCCCTGGGGATATGCAGAAGTCTTCTGTGGGGCACATCAACTCATCTAGATAGACAGTTGCCTAGTTTTACAACAGGCTACATAAAAAGCACAAGTGAAGTGAGAACAAACTAAAATTTCTTACGACTTGTTTATACTGCGCTATACATGCCACAGTGAAATGTAAGTAAACATTTATATTCCTATTGTTTTAATTTATAATTACATGGCAAAAACAAAAACGTCAATTTTTTTCAGTAATAGCGGGCCGTGACACTTTGGTATTTTTAAGTCAGATTTCATAAGTGAGCTGAAACATGGCAGTTTGCAAGACAAATCTGGCTGCTGAAGAAACTACAGTAACCTGGAAAGACTGAAAGCCACTGAGCTAGTTCACACTAACAATAACTGAATCTCTCACAAGGGAAATCACTGGTCCCTGGTTTTACAACATAGCTCTCTATCTTTACCCTTATCTCACTGAAACCATCTCATAAACTGACAATAATTAACACCATTCCTAGGAGCCTTAGCAGAAAGATTAAGGAGGGAATGAATAATATCCACACATTCAGCTTCACAGAGATCTACAAACACTAACTCATTAACCCTCAGTGCTCAAATACCAGGCATATCCGCTTTACAGTTGAGGAAACAGAGGAAGGGAAGTTAATTGACCAACCTCGCAGACAGAGTCAATGTCAGAGTCAGGTCCCCAAATCAGTACCTTGAGCATTAGGCCCTGCTTTTCTAACTGGCCAGGGAGACCGAAATAATCCAAGAGCCAAAGGGGCAGCCGTTTATTTGTTGCATTTGTGTATGACATGCAGGTGCTGACAACAGTGAGGTAAGAGATGATGGCAGATCAAGGATGCTAGATTTGGCAGGGTTGAGTGCTGTCCCTGATCTGTGGATAAGGAGAAGAATTCAGTTCCTCTTGATTTAGTTGGGGATGATCCTGCTTTGAGCAGGGGATTGGATTAGATGACCTCCTGAGGTTCCTTCTAACTCATCTTCTATGATCCCTATATGATCTTCTAAAACCCTAAGAAATGTAAGAAAAGGTGGTTTAAGGGACAGAACTTTTCCTGTGTTACCCAGGACAGACATGAATGTTTTGAAGGGAGATGGCAAATCTACGGGGACTGCACTTAAAACCAGTTTGGGAATTTCGGTTCATTGGCACAGATGAAGCCAATGTGCCCAGCTCTAACTGTTTCAGCCCCATCACCTCCAACTGAGTGACCAAGACCTTTGTCACAAGCTTTGAGAAGAAGGTGGCATTGCTCAGTCACTCTGCTATGCCTGAGTTTTCGCCGGACTTTATAAGATTGCTAACATATCCTACGTTACTAAAGCCGGCTACAAACAGAGCACACCGAGCTGGTACATCCATCATGCATCTCGTGCACCACATTCCATCATCTGTCCTATGCTCCAGTGACCAATGCAATAACCAAAAAAGGTACAATCCCTTCCAACTGAGTTCTTGTCTCCAAAATCCCTCTTATGAAAGACACATGTGAACCTAATGGTTCAAACAGATGGAGGGACTCCTGCTAATGGCGGGAACGAAAGCACCTCAGCTAGAGGTAATTGGGGGGGCTCTGAAAGATGAGACAAGTAAATCACTTCAACATGACAATCTGGATTTGAGAAAGATCTTATCCCATGGGCCTGAGGGTCAAAGGCAGTAATTACAGGCATTACCAAAGAAAAAAAAAAAACACATTCCTCTCCCCATAAGCAGAGGTGTAGTGGTTTGGAGAGCAAGGAAGGAAATGACCCACTATTCAGAGACAAGCAGATTGCAATAATCAGAAAGCACATATTATAGGGGGTTTAATTTAAAGCAGAGCCCAGCGCCAGTGAAGCAAGAAGAAAAAGAAAAGAAGTAACAGTGGAGGAATGCTATGAGCAAAAGGAAACCACACACTTTGAAACTCCCTCGCTAAGTTATATACAAACCATATAACACCGACTATACCTGCGTGGGTCCTTTGGCTGCACAAACATTTACGTATTTTGCTCTCTGGGAACATCAATATTTTACTTTTTTGTCCCTCACTAGCCAGATGGCAGTGCCACAGCTCTAGATGGCTCTAACAAATTCCAAATAAGAGGAGCGAAAAGAACCCAGTCCAGTTTCACGTGGCTCCTAGATTAAGGCAAAACAGCTGCAAAACTTTGGCAGGTCTGAGGCTTACCTTTAAATCCTCAAGGCAATGAGAAATGAAGTGCCCTGACCTGTCTCCAGTGGGTGGTTGGGAGGGGAGTGTAGGGATGTTGCTTTTCTTTAGGCTACAAATCTTACAGGTTGGAGCCACAAATTGTTCAGTTTGTCTTCTCCGCATCAGCAGTAACTGCAGCCACTGAATCGCAGCGAGTGAAGGTACTAGTCAAAGCAGAGGCTTGTAACCGGCAACAAATCCAGGCAGAATGCCACATATGCTTCCCCAGTTTGAGAAAACCAAACCCCACTCTTAGTGTTATACTGACGGTGGCCTCCTGAATGAGTGAATTAAAAGAAAATCGCTCTTGCAGGAATGCCCGAGCACCCATCTAAATCACACAGGCCACCCGGGACAGCAGCTCCTTTCTATTCACGTCTGTCACTGACTCTCCACGCTTCACATGCATATATGCAGCCGCAAGCTTGCTCACCGTATAACTGGAAACAGTTGGTGGGAAGGTTGAGTCAGTGAGACGAAAAACTGTCTCATTTCCTTCGTTCTCCCCTCCTTCACACCATTCCAGTTCTTAGCCCTCTCCCTTACCCCCCAAAATACACACCCAGGTGGGGACAAGAGCAACATCTGAACCAGCGCAGAACTCCAGTCTGTTAGCACTCTGTGTTAGCTAGATATTTTTAAGGAGCTAGAACACTCCCCTTTCTGGCCCAAAGCAATGCAATCTTAGTCAGCCAGATGACATGTTCCTGCTCACCAGATCTGCAAAAATACAGTAATTTTGTATTTACTACCTCCCTACTTTGGAGTCCTTTTGAAAAGGTCCCAGGTTTGAAACCAGAGCCTCCTCCATACTGGACCAGCATTCTAATTATTTTTTTCCATTTAGCTTCTTTGATTTTATTTTCAAACACTTCCACAGATTATAGCCTTTAAAAGTGCTACTGTTAATAAAAATATGGGGCCCAATTCCCAGATGAAATATGGTTCTTTGGATCAATCTGGCTAAACAAATAGGCTGAAAATCTGCTAGATTTAGCCCTCAGGAATAGCCTCAGAAAAATAAGTAGTTTTACTTAAGGATACTGTGATTAAAAAGATTCAAGTTGTTCAGTACTTTTCCATCAACTATGACTGGTGTTAGCATAAGGTGGCATTTCTGTACTTGTTCCCAGTTTGCTTTTCACAGCTGGTGATACGAGATTATTTTTGTCTTGTATTTCTATAGCACACTTCACCATGAAGAATCCCAAATTGCTTTACTATGATGAGGTCAGTCTTTCAAGCCTTTAACCTCAGGAGTATTTTTTTGTAAGGGGCGAACAAGCGTAGACTCAGGCCCTAGATAAGAGCATTCACTTCCCCAGCCACAGAACTGCAGCCACCTCTGGTTGACATGGGGCCGCTGTCTAACAGTTTCTATCCACTCCACACCTTATTAGAGAAAGACTGTTGTCTCCAAGCAAGGGGACAATATTTTGAAAGAGGAATGCAATGACTTAAATTAGAATTTGAACAATGTACCCTCACACCCTTTTGAAAAGTTACTTGATTCCCCAAAGTCTCCAGAAGAAGTCAGGAGAGAGAAATGACTCTGCCCCAACCACAGTGCCCCCAGTACCAGCCTGGAATTTGTCCTGATTCTGACTCTATCACTAGCTCCCATTTCCACTGCCCATCTCTGGTATCAGTCACCCAGCTGACAAGATGATGGTCCACTTCAGTGTCCAAAGCCCCAGCCATACATGCCCTTCCCCACTTGAACCCGTATGTAAAGGCACTACTCCACTCTTGCTGTTCACCCACGGTGAATTCCATGTGCTCCTTCAGGTCGTAACTAGCTAGTCACAACAATGTCATATTAGTCTCTATGATACACCATCTGGGCATTCACTTTGTATGTCTCCCATCCACCACTGAGAAATTAATAAATATATTTTGAAATGTGGATTGATCATCTGATGACTACAAATCAATATAGATTACTCATATCTACAGTTACACTTAAAAACCTGACTTTAAAACTACAAGAAAAGTCCAGGAAATTTCAAGTCAGATCTGGAGTTCTTAATGAATAAGACTGTAAGAAAATAAAATGTAAAAGGACACAAGAGCCTCATTTCCCATTCCCCCCTTTTTTGTTTCATAATCTTAATGTTATGTAAATGTAATGTAAAAATACTGGTTTCAATTGAATTTTAAATAAAAATAACTTTCCTCAAAGGAAATATAACCCATATTTAATAGCTGGCAGACTGGAAAGACTCATTGGGCAGATTTTAAAAGTGTTTAGGCACTGAACTATTGATTTCAATGGGAATTAGATGCCAAAATACATTTAAAATTTTGGCCCTTTGAGCCGACCTGATAAAGAGAGTTATCTTGCATCATCGATGTACCATGTGGAATTTTGTGTGTGTCCGTGTAGTACGGCCTACCAAAATTGGCTTAGCAGTTGAGAGATTAAGGCTGTGTCTACACTGATGGTGACCAAATCGCCACTGTGAGCCTGGCACCAGAAGTCCTGGCCCCCAGGAGACATAGGAGAAAGCTGACTGCAAGGGATTTGCAGTCCTGGCAGCTAAGAAAGTCACTGGCATTTACGCAAGGCATTTTATGTGCCTTGCATAAATGCCCGTCGACTGCTACTGAGAAGAGCCCTCAGTGTAGACTAGGGCTAAGTGATCATCACTGCTTCAAATATGAGAACTAAGAAACAGGTGTTGCAAGTTCAAATCTCAGCCTTAGCTTACCTTGGGGATGTTGCTTACTGTCTATATGCTTCCATCTCCTCATTTGTAAAATGGGAATAATAATTCCTTCCTCCTTCAAGGAGCAGTGTAGATTTTCATACAAAACCAAGCACTACTGGATCCTGATCCATAGAAGCCATGATAGTAATAACTAAAAACCCTCAGATGAAAGGTGCTGAAATAATATTTAGCATATCTCTGCCTCTCTAGGGTCTATACTTCACTCATCACTGTAAGGACAGCTATGCAGCACTCTCCATTAAGTGCTTCATAAAAGGTGGGGAAGCTGAAGGTTAGAATAGTTAACTGAATTTCTCAAGATAAAAAGAAAGGCTGCATTTTCCAAAGGTCATGTAGTGAGTCTGTAGCAAGACAGTGACTAGACCCCAAATCATTCATCGTCCCAGGAGCTCTGTGCCTCAGTTTTCTTATCTATAAAATGGGGAATAATGATCCCAGACATCTGCTGGTAAAAATGGTTATTGAAAAGCTAAGTATTATTATGCCCATCACCCAAAAAAAAATCACATAAGCACCATATATTTATTAGCATTATTCATAATCTTCCCAAAAGTGGATCCTTTTAAAGGAAACAGCCTTACAAATCCTTACATACAAAAACCCAGCTGCATGGCTTAACAGCAAAGAGAAGGCATGAGGCATATCAAATTAAGATATTTAATTCAAACACCTCCAAGCAAAACAAGGACCAAGGAAAATGAAAACATTCCCCTAGCTTCTAATAAGCAGTTTTCTCACTGTTAGCAGCAGTTCATTGCCCATCAGCTGACCATCAGTAGCTGGGATTTCTCACAGGGAGAATTACTAATCATTCAGTTAGACCAGACAGGGCTTGGAGCTTAAACATCCTGAACCCAGAGAGTACTGAAAATAGCCACAAATGTGGTACCTTCTTAACCAACAACTCTGGAATGTCTGTGTCTAGGGGATGACTACATCTTTATTTCTACTCAAACCCTCCCCAAAACTGTTTTAATTATGCAAAGCAACTACATCACATTGCAGACTTCCAAAGTTTGTAAATATGACTCTCATTTCTTCAAAGAACCATAGTGCTGGTGAAAGGTCTCCGACTGACAGCCTGGAGCCTGAAGTTTTCTGTTCAGTCACAGAACAGGAATACCAGAGGCTGCGCCAGCCGCCTCACCAACGTACCTCAATCCTGCGGTGAAGAGGCCACTAGTCAGATTAAGAGAATGCTTTTATCTTTAGCTTCTCCGCTGAAACCATCGGTAAAATCCCAGTAAGCATCAACTGTGTGGGTAACTAGCCATCTTAAACACTCATACGTCCCCTCATCATCATAATAAATGAGGGCCTCACAGTCTTTAATGGATTTAGCCACACAATACCCCCCTGAAACAGGGAAAAGTTCTTATCCCAATTTTACAAGGGGGTCCATAGGTGCAGAGAGATCAAGTGAGCTGACCAAGGTCACACAGGAAGTCTGTGGCGGAATATGGAACATTTCCTCCCCTCCCCAAAAGCTCCCACAGTGTAGGCTATTGCCCTATCCAGTGAATCATCTTTCCCCAGCCCCACTGGAGAATACATGTCCACTAGGTACAAGACCAATATGGCCAAACTGGTTTCCCTCTGCTTTAAAACAGGATAGATTTTTTTTTTAATGTACGAGTCACAAATCTGAGACATGAATGAATGAAAACAGTGAGACAACAGAAATCTGCCTACGAATGGTCTGCAAGAGTCATCGAAATTGCACATTTCCTTATGTATTTGCCCAATAAAATAAATTAATAAATAAGTAGTCTCAGGTATTTCTATAGAAGACCCATGAGCACAACATGCATGCACCTCTAGGTGTCAGCAAGCACTGAACCAGGGAACCTTCAGAACCAAACAGGCAAGCCTGGTCCACTGGAGCTAGAGGGCTACCAGCAGCTTGCTCCCACTAGTGGAGCCAACCACTAGTGGGCAACATAATCATCATCATCAATTTTCCTGGACAGCAAAGGTCCATTGCAGCAATCTCCCACAGCCTCTACCAATAGCTTTGTTCCATTTGCATCTGATGCTAGCAGATCAGCCATCACTGGTTTGTTGCAACCAGGCTAGCTGTGGGGAACTAGTAATCTTGTCTAGTTTAGGGGTGGCTGATAACCTGAGTGTAAGTTCAGGGCACACAATCACTCTATGGGCTGCAATGGGGCTGTATATGCAAGTCATGCGTCCAAATAGTGAGGGCAGATGATGGCTTTGATGCTGGAGAGTTGAGTTTTGGAAGCAACTTAGCTGTTTCTGATGAAGATGAGCATAATGTTTGCTTTTGAGCTTGTGGAATGCCTACAGACACTGGATATCCCTTTTAAGTAGAGTCCAGGTTTTGCACCCATATAGAAGTACAGGCATGAAACATGACTGGTAAAGCCAAACTTTGGTGTCATTAGACAGTTTTTGCTGGTGCCAAGCCTTCTGTAAGGATCCCATTGCAAGGGCCACAAGCCCTGTCCTCTACATGATGGCAGGCTGGCTAGCACCATCCACTAGAAGACTGCGTGCAGCCTAATTAAATGAACTCTTTGATGACATCAACTGTGTTTTCATTCACTGTTATGGCGCATGTACCATTACCACCGCTCAGATTTTGGATCCTGGTCTTTGCCCAGGAAATCTGTAGGCCAAGTGCCACATTGTAAGCTTGAAAGAGATGACTGAAGATTTGAGATTAGTTTATCCAGCAGGGCAACATCTTCTGCATAGTCCAACTCCAAAAGGTGTCCTGTACCTAACTGGATGCCATTGTGTCGTATGACTCATTTTAAGATCCCGTTGATCATATGACAGAACAGGGTTGGTGCAAGTGGGCATCCCTGATGAACACATGAGGTAATGCTGAACTATTATAGAATCACAGAAACTGGAAGGGACCATGAGAGGTCATTGAATCCAGTCCCCTGCACTCATGGCAGGACCAACTACCCTCTTAAACCATCCCTGACAGTTGCTTGTCTAACTTGCTCTTAAAAATCTTTCAGTGATGGAGATTCAGTATAGCTACATCTAATCCTTATCCTAATATAATCACAAGCAACAAATCAGTGCATTATATGTGCACCTCAAATAATGATATGCACATAAATACACGAGTCGCTTGTTACAGTGGGGCAGGGTCTAAAGATCCCACTGTCATTTATAACCTTTCATAAACCTACTGAGTGAATTCTGCTGCTTTATTGTGGTACATGCAGCTTGTTACCTCCACTAGGGTACAGGAGAGACAGGAGTGATGATCTGGACAGAAAGAACAAGGGCCTGGAGCACTTCTACCCACGCTTGGTGAGAAGACAGAGGCTGAGGTTTACATTGTTTTGTTAGATCCAAGGAAGAGGGCAAGATTGAACTCATTAAGTCCCGCTTTAAGCAGGGCAGGAATGCCTGCTCCAAGTCTCATCACTAAAAAATTTGCCAGCAATGACCACACAATGGCATCTGAGATGCCAGTTTTCCCACCACATTTAGAAAAGAAAATAACTGCATGGTCTCTATTGGCCAAAGTTGACTTTGAAATGCCAACCCCTGTGTGCCAATAAGAGTTGATCCATACAAAATAGGAAGGGGGAAGTGGGCAGTTTTTTTAATGTATACACTTGATTTAATGATGCTATCAAAGCAATGTTCTATTTTCTCTTGATCCATGTGCAGGAAGCCTCCAAATACTAAAAATTATTAATTCCAGAAGCAATAAATACTCTACAAGAAGGGGGAGCAGGAACAGCCCATTTAATCTCCTAACAAAGCGGCAAAGGAAATTGCATCATATCCAGATGGAAGACTTATGTGGCTTGCCAGAAAGATCTTTGTATCAGCATTAATAGCATCACTTTCAGGCAATCACGTAGATACAGAACTGGAGATGCAGGACCGAAGTAAATGCCCAAATCTGAACCCCCTGCTGGCTGTCCAGAGTCCTCGATACTGAACTGGGGGTTTGCCCACTATTTCTCAAAGAGCCTGAATCAAACCTCTGGACTTGAACACCCTGCAATTTTGGGTGATTTGAACTTTGCCACACAGGGGCATCTCTAAATAAGTCTTCAAACAGTTTTGCAAAAGTGGCTTATACTTTCTTGAGAATGGCAAATCCATTCACCCACACAAACTGAAGACTGAGCTGAAAACTGCAGTTGTTTTAATTTTTAAAATAAGGTAAAAATAAATGAGGTTCTTCACAACTTTTTTTTTCTGTGCTTCAATTTTTTTCAGATCCATTATCTCTTCAGTGGCAGTAGTATTTTGCTTTTGGCCCCCTTCCACCAGCCTTCTGGGCCAAACAGTGTTGTTTGTTTGAATGTAACAAATACAGTTAGCAACCAAGTTTAGGAGACAGATGTTATTCTAGAACATGTTCCCTGTGCAATCCCAACCACCCAGGTCACAGAGACCACTTGTACTAGAAATACAGGGAAAACCTGTCTTACATGACCATTCAAGGGACCAACAAATATCAGTTACTTAGGAGAGGTGGAAGAAATAAGAATTCAGTGGGTCTGTATCTTGTGTAGTCATGTATACCACTGTGAGATGCATGTAAACACAACCAAATCAAAAAGATCTTTTGCACTCATCTTGCACTGGTGGGAGGGTAAGAGAAAATTAGATGCACTATGGGGTGATTCCTTGGGCTAGGAGACTGCCTGTTGAGGTCATCTCTCAGGTAGGTTTTCCTGTAGTCTAGTGTGATGGGGCAGAGAGGCCCCACACCAGCCTGTGGGGCCATCTAACCCAACCCTGCTCTACCTGCAGCCAATGTCAGCCTTGGAGGGGGAATAAGAGAAAAGAGCTTGGCTCAGTTGAGAGCAGGCTGGCCAGAAAGCAGCATGGAGCTCTATTACTTGCCTGAAGAGAGATGTGCTTTCAGAGCTGTGAAGAGATGGGTCTGCTGACCAGAGTAGTTACTGGTGAGAAGCAATTGGACAGCCGGAGAAACTGATGCAGGGGAAAGAGACTGATGGAAGAGCTGAAACTGAAGGGGTAATTAGGTTGTGGGCTGAAGTACTCCTGCGGTGGGCCCAGGAGTTGGAGACTTCTCTCTCACATGAGGAGACCTGTGTCAGGGTGCCTGGTGGTCCCCAAGGATGCACTGCTCCTGATAAACCACATTTCTTATTTATTCATCCAATATCAGATAGGAGAAGGTTTAGTCACTATGGAGCCAGCTCACAAGGCAAGCTACAACAGGGAAGATGGGCTCCACAAAGAGATGAATCATCACCTGCTTAGGGTCCTTCATTCCTCTTGGAATCTCTTACACCCTCCTCCTTTTAATTGGTGGGACCTTTCTTCTATTCGTCAAGCAATGTTCTGCCCAGCAAGGGAACTGGAAGTGAGCCAAAGCTGTCCCTGTTTGAACTATGAAGACAGAAAATGCATGAAACAGTCTCAGTTGCCAATTTACCTGAAGGGCCTTGCTCTGAATTAGGCCTGATTAAATAAAATGCCATATAGTACTCTGCCCCAAGACTGCATGCTGTCCTCCAATGGAATGGAAGGCAACGAGATAGAAAATCTGCTTAACAGAGTGAAAAGCACTCGGTCCCCCTGTTTATACAACATGCGTCCCGATAACAGTCATTCCCACAGGCCTATGGGTGCTTCCTCACTGACCTGCTTGAAAACAATGGGCTCAGATGCCCACTGGCTTATCTACACTAGTGGGGGTTTGCTAACATAGCTCATTTTTTCTTTCCTATATTTAACTCCACTAGTATTTGCAATCTTTGGGGGCCCTACTGTAAACAGATTCCATCTGTTACTGGTGTGTTACACGTGGTAAAGATTAGCAATGCTCTGAGCAGGGCTAAATGACAAGCATTGAAGACGGGACAACACTCCAAGGAACCTCAGTGGTGCACAATGAAATCTAAGAGAGCAGCTCCTTTAGAGTGACCAGCTAGCAAGTATGAAAAATCAGGATGGGGGTGAGTAATAAGGCACCTATACAAGAAAAAGCCCTATATATTGGTACTGTCTCTATAAAATCAGGACAGCTGGTCACCTTAAGCTCCTGAAATGGTATAAAGTTCCAAAGGGGCAGTCATGTTAGTCTAGTTCAGTAAAACAAACAAGGAGTCCTGTGGCACTTAAAGACTATCAAATTTATTTATCTCATGAGCTTTTGCAGGAGAAAATCCCACTTTGTCAGCTGCTTTGAAGAAAGTTACTGCAAGATCCCCCATCTTCAAAGCATCTGACAGCCACAGGACTCCTTGTGTGTTTTATTGAAATGGTATAAACTGGCATAGCTCCACTAACAAAGGATCTACCCTACTGTGCTTAAAAGGATGGTGGCCCATCTTCATAAGAGTTTGTGTCATTGGTACCATTAATGAAGCTAGATGGAAGTTAGCAGCTGTGGGAAATCTTTTGCAAAATTTCTGTAGAGCACACAAGTAAACACAAGATGTGTCTGAGTGACTTGGCATTTGAGAGGTTAATATGGGAGTAAATCAGGGAAATATGGAACCAATGTAGGGAAAATCTAATTATAAACAGAAATATTTATTAGCCAGGGGGAAAAATTGCCAGTGCATTGGGGTCTGCACTGGTAACCCTAGGAACACAAATCAATCTGATCTCATCACCAGTCCCCCTCCCCTCCCCTTTCCACCTAACCCTCTACATTCACCCTACAAAAATTAAGTTAGTATGCAGGACACGGCCCTTCCAGTCTCTGCTGCTGGAATTTATGGAGCTTCCTCTTTCCAAGAGTATTTACATTTCTTACTCCCGTTGCCGACATTGGCAGTGTGCTCCACTCTTTGCAAATTTTTTTCCTTGGATATACTTAAACTGTTTATTTTTATCCCATCTGTGACAGAAAATAACTGCTGCTCATCAGCCCTGCTTAGCAAAGAAGGGTCTCCAGGTGAGGTGACTGCATTGTGGGAAATCAGGTGCTGCACTCACCCATACAGTGCAAAATGCAGTTGTGGGGCTGCTCTGAGTCCTTGTCCCTGTGGGGTAGTGACAGGAGTGCTTACTGGATACCTCCTGTTCCTAAGGACTTATTCCCACCTTAGCCCAGTTCACCTACCTGCCAAGATGAATGATATAATCTTCAGGACAAGAACTTTGGGCTACAGCAACCATTCCCAAGATACAAAACACAATTTTGATGCTTCAGTTGTTTATTAATAGGAAAGAAGAGAATCAGAACAACTACACCCAACTCTACTAAGGGTCACACTGATGGTGTGTAGGAGCACAGGGTGGAGGAGGAGATGTCTAAGGGGCCTCCTCCAGCCCAGCCTTGTCATCTCTTAGCAGAGCCCAGCCACAATTCTAGTCACTTTGCTCCCATGAGAGCAAGGACTGTTTCTACTAGTGTCCCCTTGGGATCATTACCCTAACTTCCTCTGCAAATCTAACCCCACTGGACAGCCTAAAACAGGGCTCTCAAACTCAAGTCACCACAAGGGCTGCAGGAGGACTAGTACAGGGCCCCCTGAGGACTAGTGCATTAGCCCGAGGGCTGCACCACTGAAATCTTCTCATACAACAATATTGAAAACACAACAATACAACCTTTTCATACAACAATATTGCAAAGTGTCGTTGCGGGCTGCAGGAGATAGCTTTATGGGCCACATGCAGCCCACAGGCCACATGTTTGAGACCCCTGGTCTAAGAGGTGGCTGCACAGGTCTAAGGGATGCTAGTGTGACTGAACTACTTTTATATGTCAGGGAGCTCCAGGAAGCACTGGGTTTCCCCAAGTCTCTGTTTCTCCTGGCTTTTCCCCTGTTCTTCAGGAGTCCATCTCCCCACTGCCCTTTCCCGAAAAGACACAATCTGACCCTTAGAGCAGAATCTGTGTGAAAGCACCTGTAATTTATGGAGAAACTGATTTAGTTGGGGTGGCTGCAGATTTAATTCTTCAGTGAGAATATTAAAAAAAATCAAACCACATCCTTAGATTGTAAAGTCCTTTGCAGCCCCTTTGCTTGACTGGAAAGATTCTGAAGTCGGGTCTAGCTGGCATTAGCCTTTTTCTTCTCAAAGTTTAGCAGACAGGGAAGGCCCCACGTGAGATTTCTCATGTGGAATTGGTTGGCTGCAGGAGGGATGGTGAAGTGATCAGAGATAAAGCAGGGAAAGTTCATTTGTGTTGGGTTTTAACTTAATCAAATTATCACAAATCTGCAGTGCATTTGAAACCACTAATCACTAATGCCCAGAAACTATTTCATATCAATGGTAATGTATGCAGTCTGTGTGTTGAAAGCCTGGAAACACAGAGGCTGAGAAGTCTGTGAGCTCTAACAACTGGTGAGGAAAACATAATCACACATTTTCACTGCGTAACTTCAGTCTCCCACTCTCTTCAACACAGGAACACACGCAACAGGCCAGTTCCCTCCATTTTCCTGCCAACGATGCCTTTTTAATTCTTCTGGGATAACTTCCCTCACTTCTCCACCATTTGTGTCATGAAAAAATGACATACATTTAACAAAAATAATCATTAAACTTTTGAGGATGAGCTGCCACTAAGAGCTATACAATCTTTTCTAATTACATAGCACAGAGCTGAGGAGATGAACTTAAAGTGGAAGAACCAACAGGACCCTGGACTACTTGGTATCAGACAACAACACTATCTGGATACCCTAGCCAAGGATTTCTGACACACCTGGGAAAAATAAGTATGTGGTCAGGAAAAGGGAACAGGAGTCGGCATCAGACATTCCAAGGGCAAAGTTCTTTCCCAGGCACCCAAAGTACACTACATTTTGGCCCAGGTAGCAATAAGTTCCCAGTTTGACCCTTGAACCTTAGAAAAGTGCACTTGCTCCCAGGTGACCAGAGACAGTAAAGCAGCTGAACCACCCATATTAACACTGCTGGGAAGCAGACACTACACAAAGAGTCCAGATATCCCATGAAATGGCCCACATCTTTTCTTATGAGTTTTAGACCAAGTCCCCTGCCTAATCCACATTCCCACAAATCCCATCTTTCAATAGAAATGATGAGGTAAAACTTGTCTCCCTTTAGAAATCGTGGAGACCTTCCAGTAAGTTCTCCTTTTCCATATGTTTTCTCACAGAGACATGTGTTATGATCCAAAAGGGCTTAAGGCGATCTAGATGTTTGGTCTCCAGCTTCTGGCTGAGGATCAAGTCTTCATCTAAACCAGAGTAGAACGTAGCCTTTAAGTTACAGAGATAAAAGCATTTGTTAAGTCTTCATGTAGTCCCCAGAGCCCATAACACAAACCACAACAAAATTCTGCTCAAGAGTAGGGCTCCAAACTTACAAATCAGGAGACAGATATTGTGGGGAAATTTTGTACAGCAGCTGCCTAACTTGTGCCTGACTCTTTCAGTTGCTATTCTTGTAATTCCTCAGAAGTAAAAGAGATGCAAATTTAGAAGAAAACAAAGGCAAATTCCACAACATGGATGTGGCGCACCAGTGCACCCACTTGTACATATTTCATTAACACAACAACAAACATTTATGACACTGAATGTTGATCCTCAGGCTTCACTAGGAATTTTCTTGCTCTGAATCAGTGCTCCCATTTTAAAGATGGATTAATAGACTCACCTAAGGTCACAGGAGGAATATTGGACCATGATTAGACCCCAGGCTTTCTTAGCTGATACAGGTATGCTCAAACCATACCTCTTTGTTATCAACCCATTATGCAGAAAGAGCCAGATTCATGGGAGTCCCATGGCCCCTGTATGCAAAAAATGCCAAAAATGGTATTTGGATATGCAACAGGGGGTATGAATTAGGACGCTCTCATGACTTCCTTAATCCAAATGGCCCCTTACTGCTCCTGAGTGAGATGAGGGAAGCCAACTGTCCTGTGTCTGAAGAGCAGGATCAAGGTGAATTTGCCCCAAAAAGTCAATTCAGAGTTTACACTTGCTCCTTGTATTACTTTAAGGTGATTCAAAGGCATACTACCCTACTAGCTTTCTTCATTTCTTTGCCTGTACCCATAGAGGTCTAAAATATATTTCAGGGAGCATGGCCATTCTTTCTACCCGTCTTTTTGCTGAGGCTACTGCTTACTGTTCCTCCACACCCGCTCCCTCTGCACCTGAACTGACTCACGCAGACTGCCTTGCTTGCTGTGGGCCAGGAAGGGTAAGCTCTTTAAAGAGCTTTTAGGAACCAGATTCTCAGATTGCCCCTCTGATTGTTTATGCCTTGCGCTACAATTTGCAACAACACAAACGAACTGCTGAAGCAATCTGTGCCAGTAGTTCATGTCCAAGCACAGATCAGAGTCACTGTGCTTCCACCTACCTAAAACTGGATCTGTAAACCCAGCACCTATTGGACATCTGCAGTTCTCCTTATAACTAGATTTACAAAAGAGGATTAGAATGGACAATCGCCTCTACCATAAATTTGCAATATGTATTCACCTGATGGCTGGGAATCTCTTAAATGGAACCGCATTTGCTCTGATCCCTCAGACAGAGATGAACATCTTGAGGATCTCTATCAAGCATTCTTCAAACTATAGTACCCACCTGGGGAAGTAAGAAAACAAATTGACAGAGCCAGGCGGGTACCCTGAAGTCATCTACTGCAAGAGAGGCCCAAAAAAGAAAACAATAGAATGCCACTGGTCACCACATATAACCCTCAAGTCAGACCTCTACAACAGATCATTAAGGACCTATAACCTATCCTAAAAGATGATAACTCACTCTCTCAAGCCTCAGGAGACACCTCGCTTCACCTACAGACAGTCCCCTAACCTTAAACAGATACTCACCAGCAACAACAGAAACATTAAAGCAGGCACACACCTCTGCAACAAGCCACGTTGCCAACTTTGCCCACATATCTGCACAAAAGGTACCATCATAGGTCAAGCCAGCTACTCCATCAAAGGGTCCTTCACCTACTCATCCACTAATGTGATCTATGCCATCAGGTGCCAGAAATATCCTGACACCTTATACATTGGACAAACAGGATGATCCCTGTGCAAAAGAATAAATGAACACAAAACTGACATCAGACAGCACAAAACAGAAAAACCAGTTGCTGAACACTTCCATCTTTCTAATCACTCTATAAATGATTTGTTAATGACTGTACTCTGGAATATCATTGGAACAGCATGACTTCAAAGAGAAACGGCTGAATTGGAATTAATATGCAAATTACACTGTGTGAAAGCAGGACTAAATCGTGAATATGGCTTCTTTTCCCATTACAACAGGTAATTTGACTCCACCCTTCCCAGGATCTGAACCTTAACAACTGGTCTGATCTGCTGTTACTGTATGACCTGATCCCATGTTTTACACTCCCTTGCATTTATTTTCTTTCCATTCTGTAAATTCCCTGATCTTCAAAGGATCTGATGAAGTGGGATTTTTGAAAGCTCATGCAAAAAATAAATCTGTTAGTCTTCAAGTGCCACAGGACTCCTTGATTTTTTTTTTCTGGCTTTCATTTAAACTAAAACGCCTTCGTGCCACTCTGGCAGGAGTATAATTTACATTTGTATTCACTGTATGGCAACTTTACACTGCCACAATGATATAAAGGGGGTAAAATGTAAATAAGAACCAGTGCTTTCGGTTTCCTCCAACTGCTTTTATAACACACTACAAGCCAGTGGGGTGTTCACAACTAAATTCCCACAGGCCTAGTGATGGTGGATGAATCAAATTCACCCCTGATGCAACTCCAAGAAAACCAGCAAATTTGGTCCTCTGTGTCTGAGCCAAAGGTTCCCAAAATTCTCAAAATACACCTAGAATCTTGTGCATTCACTTGATTTATTCACTGACACATCTGACAAGCTTTTCCCTGACCTTCCTTCTTCTTCACTCTGTGACATTTGGCAGCCAGCAGCACAATTACAACTTTGCAGTGGACAAACTGGTGAACTGGATAGAACTAGCTTTTTCTTGCCTCAAAGGGACAACTCTGGAAAATTACAGAACAGGCAGCACTTGCACTGGGTCACTGAGTAGTTTATGCTGTGGGGAAATAAAAGCAGACTACAGTAGGAAGGAGGAGAAGCCTAAATTTGACAGCCACTTGTTTCCATTCTTATCTTTCCTTATTTCTCTGAATAAATAATAATAATTAATAATGCATACTGCTTACATACTGCTTTGCAAACATTTATTAATCTCGACAACACCCTTGTGAGACGCTGATGTACTATTATCTTTTTTTGATAGCTCAGAAGACCAGGGCGTAAAGCAATTTGCTCATAAAGACCAGGAAGGATAATGCAATTTGCCAAAGTCACTAGATAGATTCCTGAACCAGTACACAACACCAGGCAGAATAACAGAAACAACAGGTGATCATCTCCAAGATATCAACTAAAAGACTTTATCAGTGGTGCAAGGGATAGTCTGTGCCTGTCAACCTGATACAACACCCAACCAAATGGAGAAGCTGAAATGTAGATCCAAGCAGGCTCACAGAATCCAATTGGAAGATGGTTATGAACATGACTATTGTGATGGTTGCTATAGAGCACTTCTCTGTTAGCAATAGTCAGCTAAGGTAAGGAAATACCTCTCATTGAACCAACTGCTCTTGGTGGAAGGTACAAACTTTTAGATAAGTCAAGCTCTCTGTGCTTCCAGTTCCACATCTGTAAGAGACAATACCTCCTTTCTGCCACTCTTTGTCTGTCTGTGTATTTGGATCACAAGCTCTTTGTGGCAGGGCCTCTCCTTTGTTATGTGTTTACACAGCACCTAGTAATATTAATAATAAATAAGAATCTCATCCCTGTTCCTGCTATTGTTCTTCATACCATTTCATAAAACGCTCTGCCCAAAATCTGCTAAATGCATTAAATCAGATTGTAACTTCTGTTACTATAAACTCTGTGTATAAAGGAATGGGGAAACAAAATAAAAGCAGAAATTCAGCTTTCAGAGCCTGTCCGCTCTTTCAGAACTGGAGCATTGTCTATAGTAAATAAAGAGAAATAACAAAACAATGGTCAGAGGAATTTGAGTCTTTTATGGTCACTAATGCAACAAAATCGAAGCTACAGTTTACTCTAGACATTTGTAGTGTAAAGTAATATGTCTGCGGGAAAGGACCAAATTGGAGAGCACATATTGAAATGTGACATTCATGCAGTATACTGGCTATGGAAAGGATTTTGATACAACTGAAGTGAACAGGAAAATCTTGTAAACCATTAAATGCAGTGGATGTGCAAGTAAAAAAAATAGTCACAACCCAATATTGAGCTTTATCAAGTGAGAAATAGAAAGTGCAGTAAATTACAAGGAATAATATATGTCATAGCAGAGTGGGACAACCCACCTGTAAGTCCTACTTGATTCCACTCTACCTGCAAGTACTCAGCCTGTAAGATACTATACAGTATGAGAAATGGGTATCACAACTTGCCCCAAAATTATTGCTGTTGCTCTGGAGTATGTCATGAATGATAGGCAACCAGGGTAATTCCAGGTTTAATAAATAAGAGCATCATATTTTTAATGTAAATTATAATTTCACTCAAAGGCTCCAGCTAAGATCAAGTTCCAGTGTGCTGGACACTTCATAAAAGGTGCAAGAGGAAACTATGAGGTTCTTGCAATCTAAACAGGTAAAGTCAGAGAGGAGAAAGAGGTTTTGTTATTCCCATTTTACAGATCAGGAGCTCAGGCATTCAGGGTTTAAGTATGTTGCCCAAGGTTACCCAGGAAATCTGAGAGAGAGACAGGAATCAGACTTAGATCTCCAGTTCTTTCTTCTTGCCATCAAAAATACCTCAGGGGACCCTAAAGCACTTTGCAAACTACAGATACAAAGGAATCACCTCACTGGGAAAAAAGTGGCAACCTCTGGAGTAGGAAGTGACATTTGCACATTGCACAATGAATAGATTGGGAACAAGAACAAACTGTGACCAAGGATAATAGAGTAAACCTTTTCATTTATAGAAGTCCAATGGCTCTGTAATGTCCAACATACAGGTCTTTCTTTTCAAGATGTCAGCCAACAGAGCCACATTCAGGAAACTGGTAGGAACTCTGTTTAACTTACATCAGAAGGATGAAAGTCTGAATTGCCCAGATGAGGTTCCTTCCTGTAGTTCGATGGGGTTTAGTATCCCATATATAACCCCCGAGTCTCAGCTCCCCACTCCCCAGTGGAGCCTAGCTGGCCTCCCCACCTCTCATTCCACAGCTCTCTGCTCCCCATGCTCTCAGTTCCCCACTTGCTCCAGGCATGGAGCTTCTTGAGGATCCAAGAGTCCAGAGTGCAGCCAGACTCCATCTAGACCTACACCCCCAACCTACCCTGGGGTGATAGCTTGAGCTATTAATGGTTTTCCTGCCCAGCATGGAACCATGAATTGACAACAATGGGAGCCAACAGCTCTAAGACATGGACACTGCATTGTCTTAACTACACAGATGTAAGTCTTACACCTCTTGTGGACAGAAGTTAAAATATAATTTGGTGGGCCCTGGAACCCTCCTAAATTTCCAGGGCCCCCCTCACGCAGGTCCAGACACCCTTCACCCACCGCAGCTACTGCCTCCCAAATGCCTACCTCCACCCCAGCTACTACTCCCAAAAGCCTTCCCCTCACCCCAGCTACTACTCTCCACACACCTACCCCCCCCAGCCCAGATAGTGACCTCCACCCAAGCTACTGACCCCCAAATGCCTGCCCCACCACCCCAGCTACTGCCCCCGGCCCCTGTCTCACCATTGGTCCTCCAAACCTTTCCCTACACCCTTCCAAGCCCCTGATCTTGCAGCTGGTCTCCCAACCCCTCCCCAACTCCCTGCCATGCCATGCCGTCTTTCCCCACTGCCCCAGGCTGACCCCCTCCCCTGTGACCTTTGCCTACCAGGCCAGCTTGCCTATCCCCACACCCCACCCCCAGGGCTCCCTTACCTGGCTGCCATGTAGAACGGCCCCGGCCTGAGCTGAGGCTGCCACCTGGAGCCTGCTCTGACTAAGCATACTCAGAGGCTCTGAACATGCTCAGTCAGAGTAAGCACAGGTTGGGAGATTTAAAATTTCCCACCCTGATGCAGCTCCCTGCCCTGCTGGAACTATGTTCCAGGGTCTACTATTTTTAGGTGCTCAGCATTCAGAGGGCCACTAAAAATAGAAAATGAAGCCAGAACACTGCATTCCAGCACACACTATTTTTAAATGGTGGGCCCTGGAAAGCAGTGTTCTGGCTCCATTTTCTATTTTTAGGGGGCCCAGAACGCTGACCACCTAAAAATAGTGGGCCCAGGAATACCGTTCTGGCAAGTTGCAGCTTACTTTAACCCCTGCTTGTGGATGTAGAGTTATGATGTCAATATAATAGGGCACTTTGCAGCAGTTTAGGCAAGGCTGTAGTGTGCATACAGACACAATTAGGTCAATGTAAACCCTTCTATGTCAACCTAACCTTGTAGTGTAGACCAGGGTTTGGACCACTAGCCCTGTTGTGAGATCGAGTTTATTGTCATTAGGGAAGAACGCATTTTGCAGTGACCCCAAAGAAGCTAATCAAAATGACAGTGTGATTCACAGGAGCAAGAACTGGAGAGGCAACAGGCCTGGTCTACTCCGGTCAGTTTGGCTTTGGTGATCTCAGTGCGAAACCTGATATTTATTATCTAATTCCAGCCCCAGACTTTCTTCCTCAGGATGAAGGTAGGAGGCCCAGACTTGTACAAATTAACCAGAAATGACACATCTAGAGAGAGAAAGAGAGACTAAGGCCATAGGATAAAAGCATTTCCCCTCTGGTGAATCTCACCAGGTCAGCAACAAGTGAAAGCTGTCCATCTCAAACAGCTGCCTGCTGGCCTCTGTCAAATTAGTTTGAGTCTGTGTCTACCTTCCAGCAAATAAGTGACCATGTCACAGAAAATACCATCAGAACAGGCAGCCGCTTTAGAAACCCCAATCCAGGGGCTTAAATCCCCTTTCGTCTCCAGAGGTGATCCATCTAAAATAGACATAAGCACATTGTGGACAATCTTGAACTGAGGGGAGGCTTCAATATCCAATCTTGTCAATCCAGTACCTTTTATCAGCACTACATGTATTTAGAAGAAGAAAATTTAAACCAAATACTTGTTGGAGTGGAAGAGAACCTTCTTGGAAGTGTCCAGCTGTCACTAGGGACCTCCCCGGGTTGATCTGGATTGTCTTGGGTGAAACTTATGATCAGAGTAATAACCCAAGCCTCCTCAGCCAATGAGAATGATATTGTGTGGGGGGAAATGGAAAAAGGATTAAAACAGATGGTGAGCTCATATTGCTCTCAGCAATGTAAATGCTACCTTAACTTATGAGTTCAGCATTTAGGACTTGTCTACACAGCTGAGGTGGGAATGCAGCATGACTAGATATACCCCAGCTAGCTTTGATCTAGCCCAGCGGTTCTCAACCACTGTGTTGGGCCACATTACTGTGTCACCACACAGTGGTAAGTGTGTTGCGGAGAGCTGGAGAGGTGGCTGGAAAGGGGCTGGTTGGAATGGGCTGGTATGTCCTGTAGGGTCGCAATATGCCACCAAGTGTGTCACAACCTGCAAAAGGTTGAGAACCACTGATTTCTAGCCAGTGGGAATAGCAGCATCAGTGAATCCACAGCACCAGTGACTGTACTCTGGGAACCTATTCAAGCAGCTACTCCCTACTGCTACCCATCAACCATGGGTTCACCACTCCTGTTGTTATTCAAGCTGGTTAGCACAGATAGGTTTACATGTGCTTCAGTCAAGCATATGGATACTGTATAGGTATACCCTCAGAAACCATAGAGACTGGAGCCTTACATATATATTAGCCAGGCAGATAAATAAAGTAGGATTGATTAGCAGAGAACACATGACTAGTGTCCACCTAGATAGCACCCAGAAGTAGTCTGAAACCAATATCAGAAAACACGGAGTTGTCTTTATGTTAAATAGGCCCAGGCTTCTACTTCAGTTTGCAGAGAAGGAAGGTAAAAATCAAAGCAAGAAAAATATTTCCTGGCTAACAGCTAGAATTTCCGCTCTTCATTGAACCATTAGGCTTCTCCCATAATCATTCATGTACAATGTTAAGTTTACTAATATATAAGCAAGACCTGTGTGTACTCAAGTAGTGTACTTTAAATGGGGGAAAATAATCCCTCGTCACAAGAGAGGGATACACACTGTTCTATGAAAAACAGAATTGTGGTATTTTACTTATCCTGAACACATAAGTGGAGCCAAGCATATCTTGCCAAAGACACCCCTTCAAACTCACATCTCATTGTCATCTTCAATGCAGTGCATCAGCCAAGGTGTCTATTCCCCTCCATCTGACTCATAACTCTCTGTAACAGCTACATGAGGACAGGGACTAGAGCACAAGCCCATGATGGGTGTAAACCTCAGGGCTGGCTCAGTCAGGGACTTTTGATTGGGAATCCCCTCCCATGCAGCTGTTCAATCTCCCCCAGCCCATACTTATCATTACAATTATGAGAGGGAGTGTAGAGTCAGGGTAATGAACCAGTAGCATCCTCCAAACTGCGCTTAAGGGTTCCTGGAGAAGCCTCTGACAAGGGCAGTAGCAACTATTAAGGCTAAGGGAAGCCTGAGGCCAAAGGCAGTTTGAGGGGAAAGAACCACCCTACATTTGCTGGACCTTGCTATGGTGTCTCACCAGGAAGTCTCCACAGGGCCTATCTGCATCTCCAGTGGGTCCACCCAGAAGCAGTCCAGGTTCAGGTCTTGTTTTTGTCACAAAGCACAACTTATTAACTCACATCTTGGACTGTCTGCACAAAGTACAAGGAGGAACAAATACATAATGCTGGTTTCTGGTGGAGGTTCTGCCCAAGCTGAGGCCTCCTACAACACAAGTTTCCCAGCCACTGTGAACTGCCCCTGGAGGGAGGAATTATTTAAGATTGTAGTCAAGCCGGGATATAACTAAGAGGAAAGTGATTAAATAGAAACAGAATATTTAAATTGCATAACAGAAAATATTCCCAGAGACAGACATCAGGTAAGTGGCAGAACTTGAAGCCTCACCCTTTTGGTCTTTAAGCATGGACTAGATGAACACTAACACTGTTGGGAACAAGCCTCCACTGGCAAGGGGATAGAATAGGTGATCTAGGGTGTTTTATGTAGACGAAGGTACCATATTCAGAGAACTGAGAATCTGGCAAGCAAAGGCGGCCACTAAAGCCGCAGAAATCTACTAATGGTTCTCGGAATCACCTCATTTCTAC
Source organism: Podocnemis expansa (assembly GCA_007922195.1). NCBI lineage: Eukaryota > Metazoa > Chordata > Testudines > Podocnemididae > Podocnemis > Podocnemis expansa. The sequence goes on along the minus strand of ML682040.1, from coordinate 17,699,983 downwards.
TAGAGTCTCATTTGGAATGGATTTCTTTTGTGTCTTGCCTTCGTGTACACAGGTCACAGTCTAAGGTAGAAATGTAGACCTGGCTCTGATCTGATCCTGACTGGTGTAAATCAGAAGTAAACCCATGCAAGTCAATGGAGTGATGACAACAAAAAACTGAACTGAAATGAGATTCAGACTGCTAATAGTTAAGGGTGAGTTTCCACTGGCCTTACGTGAACCAAGGTCCCAGCACGATAATTGTAGATCAAGTTTTCAAAGTGCCCAGGACTAGATTTTCAAGTATTCAAGACCCACAGTTTAATCTTAATTTTCAAAAGACCTCAGCTCCCACTGAGGGGCACTTTTGCAGAAGCGCTCAGCCTCAGTAGCTCCCACTGTGATATCTACAGAAAGGTTTTGTAAAAACAATTCAGCATACTGTATGGTTTTTGAAAATATGCCAAGGTTCCTGAGTCCTGAGCTCTTGTGGAAATCTGGACCTGTTGGCCCACTATGTCCCATGGCATGAAATGAAAAACATAGTCCTAGGTAAATATTCTCTCTCCCCCCCCTGTTGGGTAGGGGAGTGAGTGGGACTATGAGCTCTCCCATGCCTTCTGCTACGTGACCTCATGTGGCACTTGCTACATCACTTGTATTGAAAGGCAGGAATGTAGAAACCTGTGTAAATCAGTCAGCAGATCAGAGAAACCAATAGAAAATTCTAAGTTCAAAGGGGCAGCCATGTTAGTCTAGTCCAGTAAAACAAACAAGGAGTACTGTGGCACTTAAAGGCTCTCAAATAAATATATTTTTCGTCTTTAGGTGCCACAGGACTCCTTGTTTGTTTTGTAGAATATTCTAACTTGAAAGAGGAAGGGGAGAGACAGGAAAGAATTCCCACAACTCCATCCCAAGCAGAGAAGCAGTCAATCCAAGGGACTGAGACTAAATCATTCACCTTGAAGTTGGCATCTTTGACTCTGGTCGAGGTTGTTAGTTAATGAAAGTGGTTAATGTCTGATGGCTGTTTGGCTGTCTGAGTGAAAAGATATAGTAGGACCCCACCTAATTCTCAGTGGCAACCACTGTGGATAGCAGGCTGGAAAGAGAAGTGGAGAGCTGGAATGGAGAGCGAAATATCCCTTCCCCACAAGAATTGATTTGTCTAGGTCAGAAATTAGGAAGGTCAGGCTAGCGTGAGGAACTGACAGTGCCGATGCGAGTGATGTGCCCCCCTACGGTGTAACAACAATTCTTATTCCCCCAAATCTACACCTTCTATCAGCAACTGAATTCTTGGAGAACAAGAAACTAAAATGAAAGTGAAGTGAGGGAGTAACATGTCTTGAGCAATGATTCTGTGTAAACATAAGCCGTATGCACAAATAATTAGGGTTATTTTTCCTGAGGCCAGATCTCTGCACTCATACCTAGTTCTAATTAATGACTGGTAAATAATGTATATATAATTGCCCTTATTAAATTCTGCTGAGTGGCTTGAGGTGGCAATGATTAAGCCTATATGTGAAAAACATGGGATTCTTGAGTATTTATCTGTTGATGTAAACTGCTCTGCAAGCTATTTTTTTCCCCATAGCATGTAATGCTATGATAAAATTTGCTATCCTATGTCAAGAAAGCATTTTAACTACAAAAGCCCCATGGACTGGTATACGCTCCAGAAGAGATATGCCAGTTTTTTAATGGACAGTATGTCCAAGAAGCATTAGGAAGGGAGACCCAGCACTGGCTTACCTAGTGCATAAACTTACTTTTGCTCTGCTTTAAAAAGGAAACATTTGTACCCTTCTTTTTCTTTAAACAAAATCAATGTGAATTTAATGAGCAAACAAAAATAGTATCAGATGTTGCTGGCTGGACTTACAGATGCTGATTGATTTGTGCTCATTTTTATAATGAATAGAATATGGATTCTGGAGATCGTCATATTTCTTCTAGTTAAATGGACTGACTTCTATAAAAACTAATACAGTTGTACTTTCTCCCACCTCCCACCACACCCCCAGCCCTGAACGCTGTATGAAGTAAGCAAATATTATGGAAAGTTTTCTGCCAGGGTAAATCCTGTGCCACAACTAAAAGACACAGATCTAGGTGAAGAACGTTGTACATGGAGCATTTCTTCTTTTGCCACCCCTTGTTGACATTCACAGCTTCTATCCTGCCCCAAGCTGTTTTTTCCACAACTGCTATTTTCTTCTATCAGCCAATATAACAAGCCACCAGTATTTGCAGAACAAGATATCACCCTCTTCTATAACGTGCACTCCAACAGAGATCTACACATGGTTCCTTCATTTCTAGGATTCCAGTGTCAGCTTTTCTCAGCTCTCCTGCAAACTGCTGAATCCAGACACTGTGTGTATCAGTCCATTTCTGATAAACACACAGTGTCTGCATTCAGCAGCTGCATCTTTCCCGATCGCTCCTTTCATAGCACTGCAGCTTGCCATTACAATTCCCTGCCCTTTCCCTTGCAATCCTACCTGAGCAAACAACTCCTAAATCATTAGGGTAGTCCTCCCTATTTGTCTTTTTAGTACACCCCTGCTGCTCTCCTTTTGCAATTACCATTGTCCAGAGGAGAGTTTAAAAAACAAAAACAAAAACAAAAACCACGTCTTTAGATCTTGACTCCAAAATGCACAACCAACTTTCATCCAAGCCTGAAAAGTACAAAATACCAAGGTTTGGGGAGACTGCCCTGTTGTAAAGAAAAAGTTTCTTTACCTTCTGAGTCTTCTTCTCTCCCAGGAGCAGACAGAAAGCTGAGCCCCACTGGACAGCAGAAAGCTGGAATGCAGCGTGACAGGAGAGAGCATGAGGTGTGTTGTCTTTTCCTCCTCACGTCCTTCCAAGAGGAGCGAATCAAGTGTATGTGTTTGTGAGAGAGAGAGGAGAGAGAGGGAGCATGTGTGTGTGTTCGTATTCAGAGGACAGCAACAGGAAACGACACGAAAAACTATACCAAGCTCCAATCTAAACTTGGCCCCTGACATGAAGGAGGGGGCCTATTTTCCCCTCACTAACTTGCCTAAAAATCTGCTGACTGGGGGGAAAAAAGCATCCCAGTGACAAGTTTTATTAAAGAAGGGAGTGAATATGTGGGAGATGAAGCTCCCACCAGAGTTTATCTTTTTGAGCAGGAACAATGAGATGACATTTATTAGTAGCCAAATTCCCTCTCCTGGCCTAACCCCCTTGTCTCTGGTGGCTTTATGCCAGGGAAGAGCTAAGCCCTAGATACTACAGCTCGTGCCTAAGGGCTGCACAGAACAAAGAAAGTTGACAAGCGGTCCCTGCATGTCACCCACACGCTGCGGGAGCCGGGATGATTTGTCGGGGTCACATGCAGTCATTCCGAAAGATGCAGCATCACTTCCAGATCAGAACACATCAGGAAGATATAACGAGCAGGGCTGCTTGGGCTATTTTGCTCAGCCTAACAAGAAAGGCTCTGCAATCACATAAACATTGCACGGCATTGCTATGAGCATGGAGCTTAGCTAAATACCTGGCCAGTTGGGCAATATAGCCTTAACATCATTCAACCTGTGGAAATGATGAATTATTCATGGAATGTGCACAAACCATTGTCTAATGGATCTATGCTACTTAACTTAGAAGGCTGGGATGTTTCCGTCTATGGTGTAGATTTCAATTCAGTATTAAATATCCTTCCTACATACCCTCTCCAGTACCCCCACTTTAGTTTACCACCTTCTCTCCAGCATCCTGGCTTGTAGATTAAGATCAGCCATGACTTCTTAATCTCACTCTGTCCTCGCATCCAGCTGGATCCAACTCTCATAATTTCTTCCCTTCCACTCTCTTTTGACAGCTTTGATAATCTCACCAACCCTGATCTGCTACCCTGATTTCCTCTGCGCATCAGGAGCTCCACAAGACATTTGTGTGACTCTTATTATTCACCATTAGAATTGCCACGGTGCCTGGAAGCCACAAAGCTTCCTTGTGCTAGGTGTTGAAGAGACACAGTGAGAAACAGCCCCCACCCCAAAGAGTTTCCAGCAGTGTTTCCCAACTGGTGGGTCCTGACCCACCAATGAGTCTCAAACATTATAGGTGGGTTGTCACAACCAGCTAAACATATCACTGGGCTCTGGCCTGTTTCTCTTGGCTCAATGCAGAGAGGAAGGGAGAGAGAGGAAGGGAACTTGGAGAGCAAACTCACCCCTCATTCACTCTGTAGCATCAGCTCCTGTCCCATTGGTCTGGGTCTGGCTCTCTATTCCAGGTGATGTTACCCGGTGCACAGGGTCACAGCACCATTCAAATTTGTTCCGGGTGCTCTTCAGTCATGACAGAGTGGTAGCCAGGCCAAACCTGAGCAGCACTGTGACCCCTTGCACCAGCTCACAATGCTCAAAGCAGGGAACCTAGACCATTGCCACTGTGGGGTGAGTGTGGGGTGGGCTCACTCCCTCTTCTCCCAGGGCCATCCTTCTGCACCAAGCCAAGATTAGGGTTGCAGTACCAGGGCAGAGGGTGCATATATGTCATGGTGGGTCACAAAAGAAAAGACAAAATGTAGTTGGTAACTCACTTCATAGACTCACAGAACATCATGACCAGCTACTCTGGTTCCTTGTACATCGCAGGACACAGAACCTCTCCCACCTACTCCTCTGGCTGAATTACTGAAGTCCTTAAATCACAGTGTAAAGACTTCAAATTAAAGAGAATCCATCATATACTTTTATTCAGACCAGTAAGTGATCTCTGCCTCACAGTTCAGAGGAAAGTGAGAAACCTCCAAGGTCCTTGCCAATCTGACTTGGGGGACAATTCTTTCCTAACCCCAAATATAGCTATCTGTTAGACCCTGAGTACGTGGGCAAAACCCACCAGCCAGATTCCTGGGAAAGATTTCTCTGTAGTGACTCAGAGCCTTCGCCATCTAGTGTCCCATCTCCGGCCACTGGAGATATTTGCTAATAGCGGTCTCAAATAGGCTATCAGTGCCTCTATAGACAATCTCATCATACTCTTCCCTCCATAAACTTCTCATACTCAGTCTTGAAGCCAAGTAGGGTTCTTCCCCCCTACTACTTGTCTTGAAGCCTATTCTAGAACTTCACCATTCTGATGCTAGAAAGCTTCATCTAATTTCAAGTTTAATGCTGTTGATGACCATTTTATATCCATCTGTTCTTATGTCAACACTGGCCTTTAACTTGAACAACTCCTAAAGCTCCCTGGTGTCTGCTCTGCAGATGTATTTATAGAGAGTAACCATAGCTCCACCTGGCCTTGGTTCAGTTAGGCCAAACAAATTAAGCTCCCTAAGTCTCTCATTAGGAAGGTTCTCCATTCCCCTGTTCATCCAAACAGCTCTTTCCTGCACCTGTTACAGTTTGAATTCATCTTTCTCAAACATGGAAGACCAGAACTACTCAGTATTCCACATGAGATTTCACCAGTGCCTTGTGCAATGATAACAACACTTTCCTGTCTTTACTGGAAATACTTTGCTTGATGCATTCTAGGATCACATTAGCCTTTCTTCATAGTCACATTACATCTATCGCTCAAAGTCATCCTATAATCGACCAATACACTCAAATCTTTCTCCTCTTCTATCATTTCCAACTGATAAATCTCCAATTTACCATAAGAATTCTAAGGCTATGTCTACATCAGAAATTTTAGTTCAGAATTGCTAGTCTGAACTAAAGAAGTTGAAGTTTAGTCCAAAGTAACCTTGGGCTAGTTCAAACCAACCTCAGCTTTTTAGTCAGAACTAGAATGCATGGCTAGTTCGAACTAAATCATAATCAGATTTTATTAGCACATACCCACTTTTTGTGCCACAGTCATTAATGAGAATGTTAAATAAGATTGGTCCCAAGATTAATCCCTGAGGAACTCCAGTAGTTACCTCTCTCCAGTCTGATAGCATGAAATGTTGCAATCTGCCCTTTGACCAGTTCCTTACCCATGTTATGATTCTCTCATTAATCCATATCTTCTCCAGTTTAACTAATAATTTCCCATGTGGAACTGTAGTAAGTGCTTTACTGAAATCCAGGTAGATTAGATCCACTGCATTTCCTTTGTCTAGAAAATAAATCAATGATCTCAAAGGGAGAGGTCAGGTTGGCCCGGCACGATCTACTGTTAGTAATTTTATCTCAATTATCATTTTCCTCTATGTCTTTAATTAATTTCTCTTTCAAAATTTTTTACAAGTCTCTGCATACAACTAAGGTCAAATTAATAGGCCTCTAGGTTTCTGGATCGCTTTTTTTTCTTTTTGTAAATATTGATACTGTTCTTATAATTCTGCAGTCATATGGTGTGAATCCCAAGCTTGCAAATTCATTAAAAATCCTTGTTGCAGCCTTCCAAATGTAGGTGCCAGTTTCTTTTAAAGGCACCCCTGATTTGGTCCCATTAAGCTCTTTGAGTGGTAATTTCTGTTTTCCTAGCCTCGCTCTCTGGTATGGCTTGTGTCAGGGGTTCCAGTAGGAACTACAATACACCTTATCTCTGCAGGGATGGGGGCACAGAAAAAGTTCTTTTATCTCCTTTTCCCCTTGCTCCTTGAAAACATGCCCAGAAGCTATGCACAATCTCAGCTTGTAAATGAAACTGTTAGAGTTTGAGTTGTTTTTCTGGGTTTGGTTTTTTTTTTTTCCCCCTCCAAATTGTGCTCTCTTCCAGATTAAAGATGGGCCCACTGCAAAATCTTGGTCCGTTCATCACTAATCTTCAAAAAGTCATAGATTTACGACTCTATGGGAAAATAAGGGGCAACCTGAGGAATTACAAAGCATTCCTAAAGAGTAATCATCAATGATTCACAGTCAAGTTGGGAGGGCATAATGAATGGAGTTCTTTAGGAATCCGTACAGGGTCTGGGTCTGTTCAATATCTTCATCAATGATTTAGATAACGGCACAGAGAATATGCCTATAAAGTTTTCACATGCTATCAAGCTAGGAGGGTTTGTAAGGGCATTGGAGGATATGGTAAAAATTCAAAATGATCTGAACAAACTGGTGAAATTGTCTGAAGTAAACAGACAAATTCAATGAAGAAAAATGCGAAAGTACTCCACTTTGGAAGGAACAATCAATTACACACAAAATGGGAAATGACTGTCTAGGAAGGAGTACTGTGGAAAGGGATGTAGGAGGTCATAGTAGATCACAAGTTAAGTGACTCAACAGTGTAACACTGTTGCAAAAAAAGCAAACATCATTTTGGGTTGTATTAGCATGAGTGTCATAAGCAAGACATGAGAATTAATTCTTCTGCTCTACTCCATGCTGCTGATCCAGGCACCAGCTGGACCGTATTGTCCAGTTCTGGGTACCACATTTCAGGAAAGATGTGGAAGTATTGGATAAAGTCCACAGAAGAGCAACTAAAATTATTCAGTCTAGAAAACCTGACCTATTATGAATGATTGAAAATAGATTAGGCTTGTTTACTCTGGAGAAGAGAAGACTGAGTGGGCAAATGAGAACAGTTTTCAAGTGCATAAAAGATCATTACAAAAGCAGGTCCTCTTTAACCTCTGAGGATAGGACAATAAGCAACGGGTTTAAATTGCAGCAAGGGTGGTGTAGATTGGATATTAGGGAAAAATTCTTAACTGCCATGATAATTAAGCACTAGAATCAATCGCCTAAGGAAGTTGTGGAATCTCCATCAATGGAGATTTTGACAAGCAGGTTAAACAAACACTTGTCAGGGATGGTCTAGACAATACTTGGTCCTGCCATAAGTACAGGGGTCTGAATTAGATGATCTCTTGAGGTTCCTTCCAGTACTATGTTTATATGACTCTATAATTTTAAGGCCATAAATAACCATTAATGATTATCTAGTCCAGCATTACATAGGCCAAAGAACCTTGCCCAATGATTCCCATATTAAGCCCATAACTAGGCCAAATCTTTCAGAAATAGATCAGGGGTGTCCAACCTTTTTGGGTGAGGGGCCACACTGCAATTCTTTCCTCAGTCGGGGGGCCAGTGAAAAAGTTTTTGATAAATAAGACATACAAATCAATCTTTATTAATAAACTGTAATAACACAACAATTAGTGTGATATTTGGCATTGCTTTTGCTTGCACAAATTGTCAATGTCTGCCCGCACGCTTTATGCAGCAATACAGAGTATTCCAGAAAGATGTCCATCTGTCAGGAAGGATTTAGATTTTGTTTTGATGTTTTTCATTCTTGAAAAAAGCTGTTTGAAGCAATATGTGCTGCCAAACAGCACAATGAATCAAGGGGCATGTTTTGATAGCTCTGGATAAGACTCCGAGGCAGGACAAGGGTGCATGGCAAAGGAGAGGAGGGGAAGAAGGGTGAGGTGGGGGAAGCAGAGCAGCTGGGTGGCAGGACTCAGCTATTTCCTCACAGCCCCATTGCTCCCCTGCCCCTTCAGCCTCCCAGAACTGCCACAGTTTGTCCTGTGTTTGTCCTCCTGTGATTTCCTCTCCCCCACTCAGCACAGCTCTCCTTCCCCTGGTTTCTGCTTGCCCTCGGGCTTAGTTCTCCTCCCCCCACACCAGACTGAGCACAATGCCAGCTCAGCTCACACACTCCCACCACCCACCACATAGCACCTTGCTGGCTCAGCTTTCCTTCCTCCCCCAAAGCAGACTGCAGCTTTGCTATCCTTCCCTGGCTCAGCTCTCTTTCTCCCACCCAACCAAGCATGCTGCTGCGGGTGACAGGCTCAGCTCTTCCCATCCGCCCCATGCCTGACAGAGCTTGCTGCCACTGCTGCTGGACGACTTGGTTCTTCCCCTCCCACTCAACCAAGCAGGCTGAATTCAGCCCCTAAACAGCCATCCGGCCAGGCCAGGCCTCCCTATAGCTGTGCATAGGGGGGAAAACTGACAAGGGCCCCAGCTAGCCCCAGCTTTCAGGCTCTTGCGGCAGCACTTTCTGGGCCAGATGAAAGCCCCTGGCAGGCCACAGGTTGACAAGACTGAAATAGACACAATCTTGAATTAAAGAAAGTAGGGAATGAAGAATCCACCACAATCCTTGATAATATGTTCCAGTGATTAATAATCTTCATTGTTAAAAATTTGGCTGGTTTTATGTTCCAGCAATTGGCTTTTTTTTCCCCCCTTTGGTCTTCTGGAAACATCTAGTATCAGAAATCTCCTCATCTTGGTACTTTTAGATGGTGGTCAAATCACTTCTTGAATAAACTAAATAAATTGAACTTCTTTAGTCTCTCATTACGAGACCGTCCAGTCCATAGATGAGTCTTATAGCTCTCTTCTGAATCCTTTCCAGTTTGTCAATATCTTTTGTTTTGTTTTGTTTTGTTTTAAGTGTGGAAGGACATAGTTTTCCAATAATAGTCTTATTGACACTGCAAACTTCAAGCATCTGATGAAATCTCATGTGATAAATAAATGTGTTAAAAGTGCCACTAGACTCCTTGTTGGTTTTGCTGAACTAGACTAACCTGGCTACCCCTTTGGAACTTGCAAACTTCAGAACATTTAGATTTGTTCCCAGTTTGTCAGTCTGTTAGAACCAAATCTAAATGACTTGGATGCATCTCTGTTCCAGCTCTACGCTGATGTATTTGCTAGTGTGGCAGCAGAGTTGACCAAAGGATTTATTGGAATGGTATCATTTTACTCCAGACTTTAGCCCTAAACACAGAACACTTTAAGAGTTGGCATTTATACAATGTCCAACATATGCTTTGATCTAAACAAGGGTCTCGACCTCCATAACCCTCACAGTATTTCTTTGGTTCTTGTGAATGACTTGAGCACAATCTGCAGGTATCAGCTGTCACTTCCTTAACAAGAGGTTATTTTCAATTCATCAATGAAAAATAAACAGAGCCCTGTACTGAGTTCAAATAAACTCAGAACAGTTACCCCCTGAAAACAGATGTCTGGGACAGGGGCTGAAAACTCGGTGTCCAATTTCGCATCGAGACTTTTAGTCTGTCAAGCACAGGCAGAGCTGGCTACATTTGTTCAGCTAGCTGAGAAATGTACTATCACTTCCAGTTTAAAGGCCAAATCCTGGTGTGACCTACACAAGTGTGACTCCATTGATGTCAATGAATGAGACTGCCCAGAGTGCAAATTAGGGGAGAACTTGACCTTAAATCAGGTTTTCAATGATTTTATAAACAATGGAAGGTGACAAAAGAGGAATGAGACTCCAGCATAGTATTTTATTGTAAAGGATGAGCCTGAACCAACTGCAAGGATCCCAGCACCCCTGAACAACATGATACTTCAAATCTGGATTTAATTTAAAATAATAGAAGCTGTAGGTGGAAAAGCACTTAAGAGACCATCCAGAGCATCCTACTGAGCATCTAGTGCCTCCCCCTACGGAGAGCCATTGGTGACAGTGACACACAACTGTTAGTTAGGAGTTAATAGCTAGATTAGTAAGATACCCAAAAGCATCACAAAGCAAGTGCTTATTTTCCACTTAGAATTTAAATAAATGCAAACTTGATTCAACACTTTTCAAACAACAGTGCAAGTCTTAAGCTTGCCTATCCTTCACATACTGCTTGATCTATCTGTAAGTATTTTGGAGAAGGGACAATGTCTATCTTTAAGGCTTCACTCACGGCAATAGTATGGACCTTTGCATTCACAGAGATGTCCACCAAAAGTCACTGGAGCCCTCCATGGTGACAGGGTCTGCCCTTGCTATTCTTTACTATAATCATTTGCACAAACTTGCTCCAAAAACACTGATGAGTGACAGAACTTTTAAAATACAGAAAGCTATACAACACTTAAAATCTCATACTTTTTAGATCAGGAGCAAAGCTGATTTCAAAACCTCAACTGGAAACTAACGAGAATCGTCTCTCCAACAGTGTAACATTCATTCTTTCCCTCAAACCAGAAAAGTCCAGCCTAGGAATATCTTTCTTAAAAGTCACCAGACCAGTTTAGTCTTCAGATGGATTTATCATTAACCTTATAAGCACATGTTGTCCTTTCTGTCCAACCTAATGAATGTGCTATAAATAAAATGTCTTTAAAAGCAGGTTTCACCATATTTATCCAAGCCATTGCTGTAATTCCTTGCAACTCCCAAACCCACTTATGTGAACATTAATCACTTGATTATAATTCAAAGCATCAGCTCTCTATAACTGAAACTCCCCAGCTCTTGACTTTGGCTAGACCTCTCCCCCCCCCCGCTTATCACTTTCAGTCCATTTTCACATTTTCTCTTCTCATTAGCCACAAATTCAGAAGAAACTTTTACAAATGTTAAGGATATTATGCACAGTAACATTCAAATGAAACCCCATCCATTTTGCTTAGCCTAGAATACTGAAAGTGCAAGGCATATGTCTCACAATAATAGTAAAACATACCTTTTTCAAATAAATAATTTAAAGCAGAAAGCCTTGTGGCTAAGGTACTAGAAGTAGAGCAGGTCCAGAATTTTTCAGCGAACCTTTCTGGCATTGGAAAATGCCTATTTCTCAAAAGCTTTTTGTGGGACTCTATCACTTTCAAAAAATTTTTCTTCAGGAAAGATGTCTCAGGGCCAGCAAAGGATTTATGGTCAAAACCCAGGCAAGACAGCATGTGTACTTTCAGAACAGCCAATTGCTACAATGATTAAGGCTTTCATATGGGAGGAAGAAGACCCAAGTTCACGTCCCTAATCTGGATACGGTGGAGAAGGGATTTGAATGGGGTCTTCCACATCCCAGGTAAGCACCTTGGCTATGCTGCAGTGTATTTTTCTCTTGCTCTAGTTTTATTTTGTAAGATTTTAATTATGCCCTGATATGAAATGGGACCAGTCTCAACCTCTCTAACAGTATTCTGTAATGAGAAAACCATCTCCTATGCAGCCCCACTCAAATGGATCTGGTCTCAATTCCAATTTATGCCACAGACCTGCTGTGGGACCTTAAGACTACTTGCAGAGTTATCTACCCACATAACAACTTGCAGAACTATGTGCACAAAAGGTAGAATTGGGCCACACGTACATTATGATAGGTATATTCATACCTTAATGTTTGCATATGGAAGATATGCGTTATTTTCTCATCCTGTTGGCTAGCAAAACGGTCTTAACAAAAAACAGACTATTTGAATGAAGTTGCTAAGCGTTTGGAGAAAGAGGTTAATTCTAAGAAAGTCCATCATTTTTTTATCATCATCCATTGCAAAGGAAAAGATAAAAGACAAAATTGCCAGAGGAAAGATATGCAACTGTGAAAGGAAACAATCACATATTCTCAACTCTTCTGATAGATTTTTTGCTAACCTTATTAAACAGGAGTTTCTGATGACAGCTAATCACAGTAATACGACAAGAGATGAAGTGAGTTTTGATGTAAAATGAGACACAGTTAAGGATTATGATAAAGAAGGACAGAAATCCAAGAGCTGTTCATAAACTGCACCCTCAACTTGTAGGGACTTGTCACTAACAAACGTCATTCTTCTTCTATGCTGTCTTAAAGATTAAAAATGCTTCGCAATTTATAACTGCTGGGAAGCCTCCATGGCACCTTCTCTAGTTACTCTAGTAGGTTTACATTACACCGACAGCTTTATTTTTCTAACAATTATGGCTGAGTTTATGAAGTGAGCTGGTGGAACTTAAAAGTATAATTTTTTTGCCCATTTGAGGGGGAAGAGAGTGAAGCATCAGGGGGAGGAGGGGAAACCTATGCAAGACTCTTGTGCTTTTGAACTTAATAGGTTTGTAGAATTCCTCATTTATATTTCCAGAGGGGTAGCCATGTTAGTCTGTGTACAGCAAGAACAGCGAGAGTCCTGTGGCATCTTATTGACTAACAGATTTCCTCAGACATAAGCTTTTGTGGGCTCCAACCCTTTTTGTGGGCTCCATCTGATGAAGTGGGTTGGAGCCCACGAAAGCTTATGCCCAAACCAATCTGTTAGTCTATAAGGTGCCACAGGACTCTTGCTGTTCTTCCTCATTTATATGCTGCTTAGCTATCAAACGAGCCAAACTAACATCACTCATTTAGTGTGTGAAAGACACTATGTCATGGAAACACTATCACAGTCTCAAGGCGTGGTTTAGGCTTTTCCCAATAAGTCTCATACACTGAAATGTTGATGTCTATATTTACTATAGCCATTTTTAGGCATCTATCACCACACACTCTGAGCCTTCTCTTGTTTTTAAAGGACATGCTTGCCAAGCTGCTATGACATAAATGCATTTTCAGATGCAATTGCTTCTTTATTGGTTTCCTTTTATTTTATTTCCCCTGCCAGTGGACTCCATTAGTAAAAATTAGCTTTGTTTACACAGGAAAAACAAATCCATTTTTAAATACTCAGTTCAAAACTGAAGGTTAGTAGTAAAATACTGAGACAAAATCATATTTTAGTACAATGAAAATTGCCTTAAGCAATCGCTCCAGGGAGTTAGCCAAAGACAGCTTCTTAATTGTCCCCTAACAGAGAAAAAGCAATAAATGCACTAGGTACATTTGGGATGTTTGAGTGATACAACAAGATACAAGGGGGGATAACAAGGATGGTGGTGTCCAGCATAGGTTTTCTTGTCTTTCCAATGACCTTTAATTTCAATCACTCATTCAGGCCTGGTCTACACTTACCAGCAAATCTGGCAGCAGTCAACTGGAGTTACACAAGCTACTATATGTAGCTTGTTGAACCTATGATGGCTTTCTAAATTCTGTTTTGTGCATCGTCTTCATTACACAGTGTCAATGGGAAATACACACGTGTCAATGCAGTGTTACTCTTTTTTCAGAAGTAGTTTTATTAAATTGACTTTCAGATCAATTGAGCGGGTCTTCACTTCTGCTCAATCGAACCAGATACGTAAATCTGATGGTGGTGAATTTCCTACCATCAGTACAGACACAGCCTCAGTCCACAGATTCACTGTGAAGGGAGTGGTTGTCTGTTTCATTTCACATTCCCTCCTCTTCCTTCACTTTCTGATTAGCCATTGTGTCTTGTCCTGGGTGATCAGTACTACTGCAGCTCTACTGGTGCTAACACAGATCTCCATGCCCACTGTGCCCCTGTCACAAGAACCACACTGCAGCTGCTCCCAGGCCAACCCGCACCCTTGGACTCCTCAGTCCCCACGCATATCCACATTCACAGATAAACCTGTCACTCTTCCAATTCTCTATAGGCTTTTGGAGGGGGTTTCCTACCCCCAACTCTCCTGAAGGTCCAAGAGTGTCTTCACTCCTGATTCTATCCAGGAAACAAAAATCTAAAATATGATTTTCCCTCCAAGAGCAAACACTGTGCCCAACAGTAACATGCATAACAAGCTGAGATTCACCACTGATTTTTTCTTTTATCATTGTTCAGCAAAAGTCAGCTTCCAATCCATTTGCAATACAGTTATGGGTCCAGATCTTCAGCTGGTGTAAACCTGGGAAGCAACATTGGCTTCAAAGGAGCTGCACTGATTTACCTCATCTGAAGATCTGACACATAACCATATTGCAAATAATCCATAATCCATAAAATAGCAAAAGATTATTCAAAGTGCACAGTGTAATGAAGGACCTTTAATTCCATTCTTCCTGCATTCCATTTCCTGTCTCCTTACATGGATCCAAATGTATAACTACACGTGAAAAAAAATAATTCCAACATGAAGATCTGAAATCTTAGCTTTATACCCAAGGAATGCTGACCTAATCATTGATTTCTTGATCTAGGAGCTGAAGCAAAATTTTGAACAAAAAAATTCCCTTTGAATCCCAAAATCCTGACATGAAACAGAGAAAATGAAACATTGCATTTCATTTCATTTCCAGGAGCTTTTATCTAAATTGTTTACAAACAAATATAGATAAATTTCTCAATGAAACACTGTTTCACAATAAAATCTCTGTACATTTTGATTGGAAATGGTTGAAATAAATCTCAACTTTTTTAAAAATATCAGTTAACAGTGTTCATTGTTTTATTTTTTAACAAAGCCATTCACCAAGTTCAACCTGAATTTACAAATAGTCTTCATGTTCCAAAAAACATATTTTAAAATTTCACGTGGTTCTGTTCCTAAGTCATACTGATTGCAGGAGGGAGAAAAGAATACAAGACATGTTAATACTTGAATTTTAAGCTGAGTAATATGTCATTGTTCAGCTTGAAAATTACAAAAAAAGGGGGTGGGAGGAAAATGAAGAAGCAAAACTAAAATGAAAAAGAGAAAAAATAAAAGATGGGGGAAAAGAAAATGCTGTTAATACACACAAATATATGAGTAGGGAAATCTGAAAAGAAAGATGGAGAAAATTTTGGAGTAGGATGACAAAGTCATTTGGAGCCCACGAAATCTGATGCCCAAAGAAATGTGTTAAGCTTTTAGGCTCCCTCTACATCTGATTTTTCAGTTCTGACTTACTAGTCCAAACTAAAAAAGTCCGTGGTTAGTCCGAACTAGCCTCGGGCTAGTTCAGACTAACAATGGCTTTTCAGTTCGAACTAGCCGCCTGTCCTCGTTCAAACTTAGTTTTTAGTTTGAAATAGAAAGTGAGACTAGTTTGAACTAATGGCTTAGTTAGAACATTTTAAGTATGAACTAGTCATTGCTTCAAGTCTTACCTGTGCTTAAGCCAACTAGTCTTGACTAAGCAAGGGGTCTTACTAGTCCGGACTACGCTTTGACTAGTCCAAACTAAGAAATTTCTTAGTTCAGATTAGCCAAAGCCTAGTGTGGCTATGGGCCAAATTAGTCTGAACTAAGCTTGCTTAGTCTGAACTAATTTGGCAGTGTAGACATAGCCTAAGGTGCCACAGAACTCTCATTGTTTTTGTCTTGGTGAAATCTGTTCAGTTGAAATGACCTCTCTTGGGTAGAAAGGAAGCCAGTTAGCCTCACAGAATGTAAGTATGACATTCAGTGAAAACTTTCATCATCTATTTGTCCTGAAGTACCTTAAATTAGGCCTTGATAATGACAAGCCACCCCTGTTGGAAGGGCATATTTGGACTGAAGTAAAGGTTCAAAATTATTTCCTCCTAGCTTGATACAGAATTATGTCAATGCCTAGCAAGGTAGAGAATAGGGTTGAAGTAAGAGCACTAGACTCTTTTAGATGTGATAAAGCAGTGTAATGTGTTCTCGAATATTTTGATTATAGAACACCTCCACAAAAAGTGATATGACGATAATATATCCAGCACATTTCAAACAGCAGGTCTGCCAGGTTGTAATTATACTATTTAGAATACAGGGTGAGTAACTAAATATATATTGAAGAACAAAAATGCAGTTCCTTGCTTGTGTTACAGAAGGATGCAATGGAGAAATATCTCCAGCCATCTTTCTAGTGCTCTTGCACAAAGGCTGGCATGGGTCTCTAGCTCAAAGCTCAGAACAGGAGCAAGTCTGTAAGTGCCTATCTCTGATTAGAATGTATATTCTAGAAACCAAAAGGTTGTGATGAAGTTAATAAAGCTGGGCTTCCTCCAAAAGCACAATGTAGGAAAAGAAGCTTCGCTTTTTGGAGAGAGACAAATGTAAAAATACTGCTTCACTTTAATCTGTTCAGAACTAGGCAATTCTTTCATATGCCTGAGACCTTCACCCCCCCTATTGCATGCTTATCTGGGAGCCCTCACACCAGTATGACACTATCAGAGAAAACAGAAGGGGCATCCCTTTTAATCTTCCAGGCATTCTGCTGCATTTGTAGAATGAACACAGAAGCATTTAATCAGAACTCTAGCAGGAGAGATGACACCTTGACAGAGATGAAATGGGCAGATGCATATGGCTTCTTTCCTTGGCCAGCTTGCTATACGTTTGTTAGCCCTCATCAAAGTTTAACCAGTCCCAAAAACAAAGGGAGAGCACATCCCACTAAGAAGTGATACCTGCCATGAATTCTGCTCCTTTGCAAGCCTCATTCTTAGTTTATGCCAAGAGAAGCCAATGTGGACAAGGACACAAGACTCTTCATAGTGGGAAGTCCACAGGGGGCGACTATGGTGCCTCAGGCAATCTCTCCTCAACTGGGAACCTAGAAGGAGGCCAAGTAAACCAAGGAAGGGGACGTCTACTTGGGAAGGAAGCAAAAGAAGCAAGGCTCAGAAATTCACTGAAGCCTCTTGTGGATACTAAGGTTGTTCCCATTACATTTGTAAACTAGTAGCTCTTGTGGGAACATCAGCCTGAGAGAATCTAGCCCTGACTGCATGTTCAGGTCAGACACCAGAATAATTCTTGACATTTTCTTCCTTCACCTGACTCATTCAAAGATGTTGAAATCCTGTCCAGTGATCCAGCAGCTGTATTCCCACCGTTTGCCACTGAATTCTTTCTATTAATTCAACAGATTTGAAATCAGCCCCCAAGCTAACACAGGCTACACCTCTCCAAACCACAGGGTTGTTCTGCATCTGGCAAGACAACAAAGTTCCACATACCAACTAAGAGTCAGCACACTGTAATAATTAACTAGCATCACTCCCACTGCACACTTTCATACGGAAGAGAAAGAGGGAATTGCAACACAAGAAAGGAGGCAACTTTGGCAACCAGCTAAAATAAAAGAATGAAAGTCAGTCCTACAGGTAATCTTTCCTGCTATGGCAGGCTCAGCTAGCATAATGTCATCTCTAAGCGCCAGCATTGTGTTTATAATGAATAACTCCTCTCTCTCTCCTAGCATGGCATCTATTGAATTTTAATAGCTGGAGAGGCTATTAAAATCAGAGGTAGAGCTTGTTTTGGTCACAAACACAGCAGCATAACCAGAAACATTACCTAGAAATTTATGCTTCTCATGTCAGACCAAAGAGAGGTGATGGACATAGGCAGAACCACCCCAGTGAGCATACTGGCTATGTCTAAGTCTAAAATCTTAGCTTGGACTTGCTTAGTTCAACCTAAGCAGCATCGGGGTAGTTCGAGCTAACTACAGCTTTTTACTTCAAACTAACTTTTTAGTTCAACCTTGCCATGTTTCTTTTAGTTCAAACTAACTTTTTAGTTCAAACCAAAAAAGGGCAGCTAGTTTAAACTAAAAGTTAGTTCAAACTAAAATACACAGTTAGTTGGAACTAACCACTTAGTTTGAACTTATTTACTTCAAAATAGCATGACTAAATTGTGCTAGTTCAAACTGAAGTTTGAACTAAATTCGAAGCTCTAAGTTTGAGCTAACCATTCGAACAAACTAGTTCAAACTAAAAATGTTTTAGTTCAAACTAGGCAAAGCCTAGTGTAGACAGGGAGCAAATTAATCCAAGTAAACCTCATTAATCCAGACTAATTTGCTAGTGCTGACATAGCCTACGGGTTTTACCTGCCGTCAACAGCTGGCATTTTTAAAAAGATAAAACACGGAAACAGTATATTGTACATACTCTTTATCAAAAGCAGATGTGCTTTGGAATCAGGTCTCTTTTGTGTCACATCAGGAAGCTCTAGCATGCTGATAAAAGGAAATGTTTGCTGCCATCTGAGTACTAATGAGAGCTACATCAACATCACAAAACCAAGTGGCTTAAACCAACTCAGTGTTACACACCTCATGGCTAGTTCTACTGAAGTAATCTCTTGGATCCAAATGTGTTTGGAAATCAATTACGGTTAGCACAGAAGGTTCTGAGTGCTCCAGACACTACCAGGCCATGGGTGGCTTCACCAACAAGAGACAAAGAATCAGAATAATAGCAATTTTGTGTGGTGAAGGTTTATTAAGCCACATCACACATAAATGCAAAATTATTGGTGCTGTCTGCTTTGAGATAATAGGCAAACAGGGAAGTTTTGGAGGACATTGCTATGTATTCTGTGCTTACAGTTAGAGAGACCTGTAGAGAGAAGATGTGAACAGTATTACAGGGCTTCAGCCAGGAACTCAGCTGGCTCTGGGCCCAGGTTCCTAACAACCCAATAAGCTCAGTGGGATCAATAAGCTGTCACTGAGTGACTGCTCCAATTAGTGGGAAAACCCAACAGATGACAACGTAAGCCTTGTAGCAACAGCAGCCCAGTGGCTATTCAATGCTTTCCACACCTGTAGATGCACCAAACCTGCCTCTGAATCCATTCTTGCTCCAGTCTGTGCCTGTTCTCTGTCCACCTCTAGTCCCCATCTGCCTCAGTGCTTCTGGCTCTGGCTATGAGCTTATCTCCTGCCCATGACTCTGGCTCTGTCTTTCAGTTCTGTTCTGGCTCCTGATATCTAGCTCTGGCCTCTGGCTTGTCCCCTGATCACATTTCTGGTCCTGACCTCTGATTCTGCTCCAACCTCAGCCAAATTCCTGCTTTGACCACTAGGTCACATCACCTACACATAGGTGTGTGACACCTTCATATTGGCCCTTGTACCACAGTAAATTTTGGCATTAGGAAATTCTGCAAGATGAGAACTGGAAGTCAGTTTGGTTGAATTTACTGGATCATTCTACTATATCATGACGCTAACGTTAACTGAGTACACTGTGAAGGGGCAAAACTACAGATTTTTCTTCTAGGTAATGATTCCATTATTTCACTAGAGACTGAGGCTTATTTTTGTTTGTTTTGTTTTTAAATGATCAGTACAAAGTATTTTCCATAATCCTTTGGTTCTTATCTCTTTCTTCTTTGCCTTGCAGAAATAATTGGCAATGGAACATTAAGCTTATTAGCTAATTCCCAGGGGAGCATCACATGTAGACCACCCTATTCAAGTTTCCCAAATTGCATCTGAAAGGTTTTTCTACATCCGTATTCTTGAAGTTGCCTTTTTGGGATAGAATTTTGCCCCTTCACAGTGTACTCAGTTAACGTTAGCGTCATGATATAGTAGAATGATCCAATAAATCCAACCAAACTGACTTCCAGTTCTCATCTTGCAGAATTTCCTAATGCCATTAGACAGTTTGTGGAATGAAAAGAGACAAGGCAAGGTAAAAATGTCACTTCCACTCACAGTTCCACTCATGGATGTTTCCCAACTTGGTACAAGTCAGCAACCCCATAGGAATGGTAGTAAGGTAACTTGGCACATTACAAAGTTAACGCCTAGAGCAGGGGTACTCAAATGGCGGCCTGCGGTCCACAATCTGGACCGCAAAGAGGTTTCCGGTGGACCGCAACAGTGGCCTATTTGCCCGTTTGAGTACCCCTGCCCTAAGGGCAGCTGAGCAACTTCTGTTGCTCGCTGCGCTCCCCCTCCCCCCCATGGAGCCTGCTGAGCAGCCGCTGCCCCGCTCCCGGCAGCACCTCCCCCTCCCGGCATCGCCGCCCCCCCGCTCCCACTCACCCCCCCCGCTCCCGGCATTGCCGCCCCCCACTCCCACTCGCGCCCCCCCCACTCCCGGCATTGCCGCCCCCCACTCCTGACATCACCCCCCCCGCTCCCACTCACCCCCCACCCCCACCCTAGTTGTTTGTGGACCCTGGTCAATGGTGGAAGGCTGAATGTGGACCGGCTCGCAAAAAGTTTGAGTACCCCTGGCCTAGAGTCACTGTTGTCAAAGATAGCTCTTTCTGTAGCGTACACCACCAGTCACCTTGGTAATCAAATGTTAAGAGCAAGTGTCCAGATCACAGCTCAGTTTCTTGATCACCAGCATGGTAAGATTAAAGAGGCATTCAGGACCCCAGAGAAAATGACTGGAGGTTCTCATATCATTCAGCCAACCCACCAACATTGGCATCTCTAGATCCCAGTTTGAGGAAGATGGTCCTGACCTTAGTCAGCCATTAAACATTAACAGGAAGTTCCCCAGGCACTAGTGATGACCTTTACGTGGAGCTAAACCTAGACCTTAATCTTTATCAGAGTTAAAATAAAGAGGAAAACTCAAAGAAGAAAAACAGAGAAAGGAGAAGATAAAGCCCCCCGCCCATCCCAAACCTTCCAGGAACAGGTTCTTCTCTCAGGAAGCTGTGAAGAGAAGCAGTGTCCATGAACCAGATTATTATAAATGCAGTAATTATCAAACAGTAGCTCTGGGACACTTGAGCTAGAAAAGTCACATTCTATCCCCATTCAAAACCTGTTTTAAGTGCAAAGGAAATGATCAAGCATCTGCACAAGCACATCCAAGGCAGTAAAATACTGCACCTTCACACCACAGCTCAGAAATCTTTGCATATACATGCTCTAAGGCACTGAATCAGAGGAGAGGAAGAACATTTTTCATTGGAAGAATCAGATACAGAACTATGAGCCAAATGTAAGATATTTATTATCAGATAATACATATAATTTACAGTTACATGAGATCTTTAGGTGGCAAACTCCAAAAGCTTTATAACAGGTAGGTGACTATTATTAACCTCATTTTACTAACAGAGAATTTGAAGTTCACTGAGGCTAACAGTATGAAGCTGACTTCACGACACTGTAAGTCAGGAATAACTCCACTGAATTCCATAAAGTTGCTGCGATGTGGAACTGATCAGAATTTGGCTCTCAAATTTAGTTGGGTTGGTTCTGCTTTGAACAGAGGGTTGGACCACATGACCTCCTGAGGTCCCTTCCAACCCTACTCTTCTATGATTCTTCGGGCTGGCTCTAGAAGGCTATGTCCACACTACAGGGCTCAGTTAAGTAGACTTAATAAGGTCTACTTAAAGTTGACATTAAAAGAACTTATTAAGTTGACTTAGTGAGGCCACATTGCATTAAGGCAACTTTATAAAGTCAACTTAAATGGGCCCACTGCACTAAATTGATTTTATAAAGTCAACTTTAATGGCCACATTATGTTAACCCTTTAAGTCAACTTTAAGGGCAGGAGTTATTAAGTTGACTTAAACAAGTGCTTAAGTTGACTTAATGAACTCCAAATGTGACCAGGGCATTCCTTAAGTTGACTTAAGCCCCTACTGTAGACATACCCAAAAAGAGTTCCGCATCCAACATCAGAGGAGTTTTAAATCTGGCCAGTCCATGGGAGCTGAGCTCTTCTGAAAATCAAGCTTGTAAGGCTGAGATTTTTTGAAAAATCACTATTGATTTTGGATCCCTCATTTTCTGCAGACCCCACTGGGGATACCCAAAAGTGTTTTATTTTCAGAGAATGGTGCTCAATATCATATAAAAATCAGGGCACATTTGGATGTCTCAAGTTGGGCACCTAGACATTTAGGCATCCAAAAATCACTAGTCACTCCTGAAAAATCTTAGCTCAAGGGCACTGAGTGAGTCACTGGCAATGTCTGGAATAGAACCCACATGTCTGGGCTTCTGGTAATGAAATTTAATTGCTTGTTAATGTTCCTCTGCAGCATAGAAGAAGACTAAGAAAAACACAGCTGTGCATTCTGACAGTGATTTTGTATTTGTGAATATGTGATGAGAAGTTGAAGAAGAGGATGCAATGGGGAAAACCCACCTCCCCGAATCAGAGTCAGTGACACCGATTAATTTGCTTCCACTGTCTTAAATAACTAGGACATATCTGAATAAATTATAGAACATCCAAAAACTTTGGTAAAAACTGTTCAATTCCCAGCTGATTCAGACCGATGGCCAGTGGCCAGAGGTAAAATGCTGGACAGAAACACAAATGTTCACATCTTTTAGTTGAAATTCTATCTAGGTATTCAGATGGAACCCTTGTACCATCTACCACAGCAACTCACAATCTATAGTATATGCATTCTCAAAACAGCCCTATGACAAATGAGCCCCATTTTATGGATGGGGAAATGAGCACAGAGAAGCTAACTATCTTGCTCAACATCACACAGGAAGTTTATGGTGGAGCAGGGAATTGAACTTGGATCATTTCAGTTTCAGGAAAGTGCCCTAATCACAGGACTGGGTAGGAGGTTCCGTGGCCTGCATTGTACAGGAGGCCAGTCACTAAGGCTCTCTCTACATTGCAAAGCTTAGTTCTGACTTCCTTCATTTGAACTAACCTGAGGTCAGTTCAAACTAACTGCAGCTTTTTAGTTCAAACTAGACGCACTGACTAGTTCGAACTAAAAAGTTATTTAGTTATTTAGTTCAAACTAAGCCATTAGTCTGGGTCCACATTGTACTAGTTCAAACTTAAAGTTCAAATTAACAGCTCAGTCCAAGCTAACCATTCAAACTTATTAATTCGGACTAAGCTTTGCTTAGTTAGAACTAAGTAATTTCCGAGTTCAAACTGGGCAAAGCCTAATGTAGACCTGGACTAACTGGCTAATGTAGACATAACCTAAATGATCATATTGGTCCCTTCTTACCTTAAAAATCTATGAATCACCACCCATTCTTGTTTTCTACCAGAATGTTGTAGCTCAGAAACGGAACTCCACCCATGAAAGCTTATGCATAAAATAAATGTGTCAGTGTTTAAAAATGAGACAAGACTTCCTGTTCATTTTATTAATACCACATTTTCCCAAAACATGATATTGTGTAGTTCCTCTAGTGTATGTCAGTGCCTAAATTTGAAGAATGTAGATAGATAATATCTAAGAAAAAAATACTTCCTTTCCCGTTCCTTTCCCGCCCTTCCTCATATGGCCCATAGCATGGAGATGACACGCTCAGATAAGTCTGCTGTTGACTATTATGGAAAACAAACAAAAGTACAAGACCTGATCCACATCATGAGTGAAGGATCCTGCAGGATTCAGCTCCTTGTTTTTAGGTTACCCCAAATCCCAAACCAATCCATAAATACCTCAAAGCCGCCAGCAGGTAATGCAGGATTTTCTTAGAAGCCAAGTGCTAATCAATGTCTGAGTTAAGTACTGAAGTCAGGGGGAGCATGGCTGTTGTGATACAACAAAGCTCATGCAAAAAATAAATCTGTTAGTCTTTAAGAGCCACACGACTCCTTGTTTATTTTTTGTTGTGACACATTCTCATTTAAAGGTTGCTAGTCTAGGAACACAAGGAAGAATCAATGATGTAGAGACAAGGAAAAATTAAGTACCCAAATTCATTGTGCTTTACTGGATGAAGAATTAAACCTTTGAAGTTTGTCTAAGGAGACCATGGCAAAGCAGAGGCATCCTGCTGTCATGATAAAGAGAAATTAACTTGAAATCATACATTACAGAAGGATAGACCAGTGCTGTTCACCCTGTGGTCTGCAGACCCTTAGGATCTGCAGGATCTGCAGACTGTGTCTAAGGGGGCTGCAACCGGTCATCATTACCATAGAACAGTGGTTTTCAACCTGTGGCCTGCAGATCCCTGAGGGATCCAAAGGCTGTTTTCTACACACAGCTGCTATAGTTGCACCACAGTAGTGCTTTTGATGAGGACACTTTAAGTCAACAGGAGAGAGCTCTCCCATCAGCTTAATAATTCCTTCCTCCAGGACTAGAGGTAACTGTGTCAGCATATAGCACTGTCCACACCAGCACTTAGGTTGGTATCACTTACATCATTCAGGGGTGTGGATTAGTCGTACGCTGTGTGATCTAAATTATACCCATATAATTTGAAGTGTAGACATAATCTATGTTTATAATTTACACCACCATTCATTTTTTAGGGGTCTGCAAATGAAAAAAAAGGTTGCAAACTACTGGGCTAGACTTTAGCTCAAAAGCCAGGGGAGAAGAAAGGGGTGAGGTATGGAAAAGCTCCCCGGTCTCTGAGCATCAGGCGGGCACTAGCATTATTTAAACACATCAAAAACTAGTCCATTGCAGGCAGAGGGACAAAAATATAGTCAAGCCACATCTAAATGTGCTTCACGAGTCACAGACCTGCTCCTCTTCCCACCCCCCCACTTTTGTGTTCCTGGAGTATGGTCAGATACGTTCTCACAGGCTCCCATATGGGAGTGCTCAGGACTGCCTGTAATGCATCTGTACCAAGCAGTCATCACAAAACCCACTGTCATCAGTAATCAAGCATAGCTGCAAAGGGCCACAGCTCAGTTTTAGATCTACTGCACTAGATTCACTTCTGATGCTCAGACTGCACAGCTGCCAACTTTTAACTAGTTAGTGTGATTTTTTTTCAGATGCGAGTGAGCAGCTCTCCCTGAGTCAGTTTCTGTCTCACTCACCCCGGATATCCATCATGCATTATTGCCAACTCCTCCGTCCCAGGATCTTAAGATGCCTTCACCTTCCTTAGGAGGTAACCAAGTGTCATCATTCTCTTTTAACAAGATGTTTCCATCTGTTCACAACTACAGAGCATCAGGCAGAGGAGAGCAAGGCCTTGCTGTGCATGGACAGGATTTGTTGTGAGTCTGGAACCAGCATGAGGGGCTAGCATTTTCACCACGCTATTGTTCTTATATGGGGAGTTGGGAAATTTGATGGGTGTGTGTGTCTTCATGTCTGCTCTTTTTAAAAAGATATGCCTGTCATCCTTGACTGCAAGCAGAGCACCATAAGGACTGACAATACACACATATATATCTTCACTTGTTAATTAAGAGTTCCCATTTAAGGATGTGTCCTCTTGTGATTTGCAACACTGACTACCAATCAGTACCCTAGTTCAACCCAAATAATATTTTACATTGAGGTGGCAGGGACAGTTAATCAACCAACTCAGACCACATCAAGAAATGGGGTCCTGTTTTTATAAAGTTTCTCACCAACAGTGATTGTGGCACAGTGAGGGGATCTCTGAAAAAGCAGACAGCACACTTAAGAAAACCACTCACCCTCTATTTTAAGAGAACTCCTCCATTTAGTGCCTGACATGCTTCAAACTAACATCCAAGAAATATTCTTCTAGAAGAATTTGGTTAGATAAACAGTATATTTTCCAGCAATAATATGAAAAAGATCAAATGCTATGACAGAAAGTCCTGATTTTGTAACATAAATAAAACATGTTGGTGCCCCTTTAAAATAAACTGTCTCATAATCTTTTCCCAAAAGAATAAAGTCTCAGTGTGCTATTTCTCTATGTGTGTGGTAACATACACTACAAAGCCTGATCCCTATAAATTCTGGACACATGCTACTAATCTGCCTCTGTAATATATGTATTATAAATCAGATGTTTATGCTCTCCTCTGATCTTTCACAGTCATACATGTATACATTGAATTTTGCTACAGATATTTTATGTACTTTGTCTATTCTCTCCCTACTTCCACCATCTGAAATGCATGACCCACAGTTTAATTTTGTGTGCATTTTAGTACAGATTTCACCTGA